>VZTY01032173.1:170547-207153 GCA_013400935.1 Turnix velox | reverse complement strand
CGTTGAGCCCCCCTAAACTGAGGGAGGCCATCTCCGCCGCGGGCTGGCGCCGGAGCCTTTGTTCCCGGCCTCCCGCTCTCGGGGATGCTGAGCCCGATGCTGAGCCCGGGTGCTCCTCCAGCCGCCGCACGCGGAGGAGGAGCAGGGCGCCTCCGTATTTTGCCCTCTCCAACCGAAGCCGCCCGGTCCGAAGCAGGCGGCCGATGGGCCGAGGAAGCGCCGGGGGTCCCCGCGGCGGGGGCTGCTCAGCCCCCCCCCCGGCCCCGCTCCGCTCCAGCTGGGCGGCCGCCGCGCCTCGGAATCGCAGCGCCGCACAGCGCAGCCGCCGCCAGCCAATCAGCGCGCGGGAGTGGCGCGGGGCCGCCGCCGCCAGCCAATCAGCGCGCGGGAGGGAGCGGCCGTGAGGGCGGAGGGGCGCGGGCAAGTGAGGAGCGGGGGGCTCGGAGCTCGGGTTCCCGCTGAGGACGGGGGAGCGGAGCGGGGTGTGTGGGAGGGTTCCTGCCTTCCCCTTCTGCACAGTCTCCCTGTCTGCTCATTCAGCTTCGTGTCCTCCCGCTCGGCACGTGTCAGCAGGGTGCCGGACCCCCGAGTGAGTCTCTAAGCGCTTTCAAGCAGCTTTTAGTCGCTGGGAGTCATCTCTCTTCTTGGCAAGTTGGTGCCCAGGGTGTGAGCGCTGGCTGTGGCGGGGGTAGGGTTAGATTTAAAGCTGCTTTAAAACACTAAATGCGGCTTCACGGCACGGTAACTTGGAGAGGCCGTACCCAGGCTTGAGGCAATATGTGAGTCATAAAAACTTCTAGGCTGGAAGGGACCTTTCGAATCATCAAGCCCAACCAAAACCTATCATTGCCAAGTGCACTGTTACCCCATGTCCTCAAGTGACACATCTATACATTTTTTAAATTTACATTTTAATTCAAGTTCACTGTGAGGTAGTTCACCATTCTGTCTCTTCCTCCCCTCACCAGAAACAGTGTAAAATCTAAAGGAGAATATACTTTCTCTTGCTACTCTTCAAAAGAAGATCGATTTTTTAATGAAATGGCTCTACTAGAAAAGAAATAAAACAAGATTATGTTCTTTATTCGTTCTTTCAAATGATCAAGGAAAAGTGCTGACTGTGTTACTCGTTGACTCTCAGAAATGAAGAGCCTGCCTTCAGCTTGCTTTCTGCTTTTCGGAGTCCTTGTTGGGACCCGTTGTCTCTGTCGCTTCTATTAAATTTGTTCAGCTTGAGTCATCTTTCAATCAAGTTCAGGCTGAGGCTGAAGCAGATTACTCTGCAGATGAGTAATTTCAGCTGCAAAGGTCTCTTGTTCTTCAACCAGGCTGCAGGAGGCTCTGAGCAGCCTCATCTAGTGGGAGGTGTCCCTGCCTATGGTACAGGAGTTGGAACTAAATGATCTTTAAGATCCCTTCCAACCCAAACCATTCTATGACTTTATGAACTTGGGATAAATGTACTGGATAATTACCAATACTTTACAACAAATAAACCAAAGGAACCAAAAAACACCTTGGAGAGCTTTCCTACATACATCAAAAGCAAAAGTATTTTCTATGTTGCTCTCCTGTGCCATGTTTCCAGAAAATGCAACTTTTAATGCTAGAACACAATTTAAGATGAGATCAGGACCAAGATTTAGGTTCAATATTGATAGGTTTTAGCCCTCAGAGAAATGAATTTCTTGAGAAATTGGTGCTTTCTTTCTGAGATCGTTTATCTTCTACCACTGCCTTATCAAAACACAAACTGTAAAAAGGTTCCAGAAGACTTCCAAAGAATTAAAAAAAATAAATATCATCAGCTGCCTGAGACATAAGAAAGCTCAATAAATTTGTCAGGAAATTTACTATGGTAACTCTTGAATTTTTAAACCTTCTTTTCAAGGAAACAGGCTAAGCAAAAACCAGTGGGAGAATAGAAGGAAAAGCCAGGCTCTCCTGAGGAGTCCATAGAAAATGGGTGAGGTGCAACTGTCAGAAACAGCAAGAAGGGGTAGACTTTAGAGAAAAATCTTGATACTAAATGCTGGAATGGGTTGCATGGGCATGAGTAATGTGATTCTAAAAAGAACACTAAACCCCACTCAATCAACATAAAGCATAATGAGAAGTCACTCGTGTTTGATTGCAACCGTGTCAAGCTGGAACGCATTATTTAAAATATTCAGAAATAATACTGCTGAAGTAAGAATTTGATGTGTCACTGTATGAATAAACACAGCAGCTATGACTGTTATGGCAGCAACAAGGAAAATCAGTTAAAATAATTTTAAATTTATGGATAGCAATGTCTAAATTGAGTCTATGAAAGATTCTGAATTGTTTCTCCAGATTTTCTGCCTTCTGGTCAATAAGAATGTGCCTTTTAAACATTGTTTGCCTAACTGAAGTGGCAAAAACTCCATTAAGGATATTCTGAATTAAAAATTTATGAGTGCAACTCTTTCAAATTTTTCAGAATTCATTCACTATGAATTTGTCAGAATCCATTCATTATTTCTGAAGGCATAATCACACTATAAAATAAATTCTAAACATCAAACTCCGTTCTCAGTGAGTTTGCTTCTCAGCGTATTTTGCAACTTTTAAACCTTGTTTCTGAAAAAAATTAAGTATTTATGAGGTTTAGTTTCACTTGAAAAAACTTCCTGTGCAAGCTGTGTACTGAATCTGGCCCAGGTGGAGTTAATTTTCTTCACAGCATACAGTGTGGTGCTGTGTGTGCTGGTAACACTACAGCAGCATAACTCTGCTGAGAAGAGTTTAGACAGTGTCAAGAGTTTTCTCTGTTTCTCCCACTGCCCTGCCAACAAGTAAGCTGGGGATGCAGGAGGAGCTGGGAGGAGACAGAGCCCAGGCATCAGATCCAAACTGAGCAAAAGGATATTACACACCAAATGACGTGATGCTCAGTGGAAAAATCTCAAGGAGAGAGGAGGAAGTGGGGACGACTGAGGACACGTTGTTTGTCTTTCAAAGAAGCTGCTACAAGTAGAAGCTCTTCTTTCCTGGAACTGGTTAGAGGTGTGCCTGTTGATGTGCAGCACTGAATGTATTGCTTCTTTTGTGTTGCTTGCACGCTCTGCTCTGCTTCACTTATTAAACTGTCTTTAACTCCATCCACGGTCTGTCTCACTTTTACCCTTCCAGGAGGTTTACCTGCAACAACTGTATTGTGGTTTGCAGTAGGATGAAATTAACTTGATTTGATTTCAAGATGTCACGTAAGACTTTCTCAATTAGCAGCAAAATCTAAACTAGTTATGGCATACTTGGTAACAGATGTGAAACATTTTACTATTGCAGTTTGAGATAGCTACATCTCATGGATTTTGATCAGCTGCTTAGCTTTGTGTTTCCATAGGAGGCATATGTGCTTGCTGCTTTAAACATTTGTGGCTTTAAGTGGGTTTGGGGTTTTGTTGTACCTTTTGGGTTTTTTTATGGGGTTTGATTTGGTTTTTGTGTTTGGAGCATTGTCTGCATATCTGTATATCTTTGATTTAGCCTTCTCTTTGTAGTGAAACCTGCTAGGTACCAAATTCCACTTCTGCAAATCGCTCTTTCATACTTGAATTCTCAGAATCAGTCATTTTTTTGCATTATTTATAGATCTTGGCATTATTGGTTGTACTTATATTTTACAAGAAATTTGTACAGGATCCTATAAAGGAAAGGTTGGAGGATGTTGTAGGAGATGGAATTCCACATACCTTCAGTTTTGGTATCCTGCTGATATTAAATTCTGTGGAAGAAGTGGAGGAAAGCAAAGTACTGTTTGCCTGTTCAGAGCATACTTGATTCAATCTATGATTTTTAAAACTTGTTGCAAGTGAGTGTAAGTTTGCTCACCTGAAATGAGTAGGAAAGTAATATTTGAACTCGTGTGGCTTAATTACTGGAAGAGAGCAGTTCAAAGAAATGTTTGCAAAACATAAATGAGATCAGTGCTTTATGACAGGGCACATGAAGTTTAATCTGTATTAATTTCTCTAGATTTTTTTTTGCATATTTAATAGTTATTAGAGCTTTCCTGTGTGACTTTAAATATTTACAGTGCCACATGGTGGCCTCATCTGATCAGGTAATAGATGGTAAAAATATAAATTAAGGTATTTTTCTTTACAGATTTGCAATTCAAACCTTGATATATAATCTTCCCAACATCCAGGACCAGTATATTCCTTTTTCCACCTGAGTATGTGTAGGTTGATTGCTGTGGACCTCAATTGCTGATGCTGAGTGGTCAGATTGAACAGCTTTGCAGTAAGGATAGAAATTAAGTGGCTGATGTTTTCCCCCATTCCTCCTTACTCATTCTTGGTGTTTTAATGTTTCTTGCCACTTCCCAATCATTGCAAGCAGAGAGTCTCAGCTGCTACAAACATAGTTCAACTTTTTTTTGGGACTAGACCTTGTTGTGATTTTACCAGGCTTCTTTTTTTTTGTTTACTCTCCATCCTTCGTGCTTATTTTCCAGATTTTGTTTCTGGCAGAATATTTTCTGTATCACTTTTGTGCAACTACATCTGAAGTCTTTTTCCCCTTTGTGGCTCCTTTTTATTAGTATAACTAACAGTGTAGTAGGACACTTGTGTGTTATTTCAGAGTTTGTTGTTTTAGTGTCATCTTGTCTGGGTTCAAGGCAAGCAGATATTTTGTCATGCTCAGTATGTGTCTACTCATACAAGTCTTCTGCCTTAGTGTGTTTCCTGCCAGTAATGGGGTGGAAACTGGTTTCCCTGTGCCACAGCATAAAGTTCTGCAGGATCACAGCTAGGTACTGCCTCAGAGTGTCACCCTGCTTGCTTTGTCTCATAGCTCCAAATACCTCCAGGATCTTCTGTCCCACACCACAAGACATATTGCGAACTTTAACACCTTGTTAATACATGGATAATGATTAATATAACACATGATTCTTGTACCAGAACCAACTGCCTTCTAAGAATATCATGGTAGAATCAGAGTTTCTGCATCCATTTCTGATCTTAGAGGCTGTTGATTCCCTAAAGTAATACATCCTTTCACTTGCCTAGTAATTTTTTTTAGCTACTTGCTGTAATTCCTTAACATTTTTTTAAAATAAAAATTCCAACCCCAGGTTGATTGTGTCTGGTTGTGATTCCGGTAAACATTGCAAATATTTACCACAAATTAGATAGATGAGAAATATTGCACACATTTCTCTACACAGAGCACCATTTTCTGGCAATTCCTGCAGAAATAGGAGAGAAATAGAGAGAAATAGCAGAGAAACAATAATGTTTCCATTTCCCATGTCATAGATCCTAGAGTAATTAACTGGTAATTGGCTCCAAAGGCAAGTGGTTACTGCTATTTTAGGAGCAATAGTCTGTTGTGCAGACTCCATTGCAGTAGGACAGACAGGCTCCAGTGACTGTGGCCTCATTTCTTAAAGTGCCTTTCCAAATCTGTTAATGCTCAATCAGTAATGCTGTTTTGCTTCTGTGCAGGGACTGATAGATTTCTTCAGGCCATAGCACTGCAGGTTATACACGAGCTGTTTAGCAATCACCTTGATGCTTCCTGTGTAATATCTTGGTTGTTATTTCTCCTGAAGTCACAGTTCTGTCTTAGAATCTGCCATGCTATTAGGAGTTTAATAATATTAATACCACTTTCCAGTTCCTGTACTTTTCTTTCTAAAAAACTAACATTTCTGTCCACAGTTTGATTCCCATATGAAATTATTAGATCTTAAGTAACATTCAAAGATGTATTATGTATATATTTGCTTCATAGTTTAATAAAAGCTGTATACACATGTATATGCATTTGTTCTGCCTTGTAAAATCAAAGTAAATACTTTGTTCACACTATTATGCACTCTCTTCATTTGCTGCCATTGAGCATTGTCTTGTGTCCCCAAAATTGTGAATTATCTCTCTTTGGTTTAAAAAGTTAATCACCAATGAAAAAACTCTGTGAACTAAACTTTTGACCTTTTTTTCTGTTCGTTTCAGTTTCTACTTTGCTTCTGGCTTTCACCTTGCCTTAACTATCTCTGAGGTTTTCCGCTTGTATTTTATTTGATGTGTTTGTTCACGTTCCATCACAAGTGTAGGTTATCTTGAATTTTAACCAAATAAGAGGAAATAAAACATCAGCATTTCCATCTTATGCTGCTTCAGGGCCTTGTAATAATTTCACTTGAAATCAAGAGACATTTGTTGAAAAAAATGATTATTTTTGGCATGATGGAAGTTTGATGCCTTTACACTTGTTCCATAGAATTTTGAAGCACCAGAAACCTGAATCCAACGTTTTCATGATCTTTGGTACAAAAGAGCTTTCTGTTGCCACTAGAGGTACTGTCCATTAGCAACAAAAACAAGGAGTTTGCTGCTTCCTTCTAACACAAATATTCACAATTTTGAACTTAATTATTAATATGAAATTATTACTAACAACTAAAACACAGACAAAGCCCAACAATTAATTCATATTTCTGTCTTTCTTCTGATGACTCTAATGAGACTTCCCATATGCCTTAATGTTAAATTTTAATAGTAACATGTGTAACATAACATTGTTGCTTCTAGCTAACTCATTTACCTTCCTATAATCAAAACTGAAACTGGAACTTACTTGAGCATTTTCCCATTCTAGGGCTTTACTTGACATGTGTAAGGTCTTGCTTTGTTTATAACTGGAGCTAGTTCATCTCTAGACTGTATATTTGCATGGAAAATATGGAACATTACTTTCCATCCTCTTGCCATTCTGGAGAGCTGTGGTTTGTTCTTGTTTGTTTATCCCTGATATTGAGCATTCCTTCCCAGTCCAAGAGCCATAACAACATTAATCTCTTCCCAGTGTTTAGATAGTCTATCCATTCTTCAGTTAAAACATTTGGCAGTCTTCTGGTCATTAAAATAACAAGATGATACAATATCCCAAACTTCTCTGTAAATTTCCCTTGGTTTACATAGTGCTGTTTTTATGGTCCCCTCAAGTCATTCATTTCACCTCGAGCAAAGTGGGAGTTCCCAGTTTTCTTCCCAGGGCTTCACATAATTGCTCCATGATTTGCCCTGGAATTATGTTCCTTGCTCCAATCAATGGGTTTAGATCCCATCTGGAGAGTGTAACATGAAATGCCTTCACTGGAGTAGACTGCAAGTATCTCAGCCTGTTTTGTCAGTGTGTGTAGTACTAGCAAACAATACTTACTCTTGCTTTATATGGTCGGGGTGATTGAGGTGAGACCACATATTGGTTAGTGTGAGCAATTTGTATCCTGCCCTGTGGTTCATGAACTCCCTCATTTTCTTTGGTTTTCTCTTAGTGAGGATATTCACCACACTGCAAGTTAAGCAATTGTGTACATATGGGCATCCAGCTATCTGTCAATACATCCCAGCTATCCCTTCGTGATCTATTTCATGCATCTACTTGAAGGGCATCCACTGCTCTCCTCATGCAAGTGTTAGTTATCTGCCCACATTACCTCTCTATTTCTGTAGCAATTACCCTGTGATTTCCTCATTCCTGTGCTGTAAGCTACCTTCCTTTATATAATTTTGTTTGTTTTGTTTTCAAAATGGATGTTTCTTCAAATGTTAGGTCTACTGGGACCATGACAAACTTGGCAAGGGCATCTCCTTGACCCTTCCAATACTGCTGCTTCTCTATTTTTCTTTTTTATATACTTCTATATGATGTGCATAATTTTTTCCTCTCTTTATCTTTTAAACTATGCTGAGGATTTCCTTTCTTTGATTCATTACCTACCAGATTTCCATCCTGTGTTTTTTAGTTCATCTTTATTTTCTGTTGGTAGGGAAATAGTTAAAGCTTGATGTATCCGGTCTGAAACTATGTACAAAGCCAGATCATTTCCTACAGGTTCCTCTTTTAACATTGTTAGCAGAGCTTGTAGCTCTGCTGCTTGAGCAGAGAGAGAGCCGGCAGCTCTTGATTTGTCACTCTGCTTGCAACAGATCTAACAGGATTTCCCATCCTTTGGATGAAAACTGGACCCATCTGTGAAGCGCACTGAAAGTACTGAGGCACAGGATTTTATCTGCTGAGAGACACATCAACAGGTAAACAGCACTTATGTTCTTTTCCAGTGGTTAAATGCTCTATAGGACTGCTGATAAAATCTTGTCATCTTCTACAGAAAGCTCCTAGTTTATAAAAGCTGATGTCTGCCCAGCTAACCTGGAGTTTGATACATATCCACTTTGTACTTTTCCATGGTTATGTACTTCAGGGAGTCCATGTGCTACTGCACAGGACTGCCTAGTCAAGTATTCCCCAGCTATTCCCATGCCAATGCTAAACTTGGGGTTTAATGTAGAACAGACTTCTTTCCCAATACTCTCAAGTCTCTCAAAGCAAAGGCTGTTACTTGCATCTTATTTCCGTGCTCTTGAAATAGCACAGAGCTAAGATGAAGATTGATGGTGGCTACCTGAATGCAAAACAGCTTACAGGACTCTGAGCATCTGATGGCCAGGGGTTTGAGCTAGTGCAGTTTTGCTTCTTTCTGTTCTTCTGATTCTTGTTCGTGACATTTCCTCACTCATTTGGTTAGTGGCTTACTGATTTCTGCAGATGTAAGTATGTTCTCACCAGAATGTAAGCAATTCCAGAAGTGAAACAAATACAGATGTTACTGTGAGACTCTCACAGACTCTCATTGCCAATTCTACCTTTTGGTGACCCTGCTATCACCCTCTCTTCCTGACCTCAACCTATTTCTGAATATTTCATTTCAGACTGTACCAATTAAGATTTGTCATGATTCGTTATAAAGCCTTCATTTTGAGAATTGCTGATTATTTCTTGGGTGTATTCCTGGAATTTCAGTCCAGGTTTTCCATGACAGATGCATCCTCCAAGTACGACATAATGTGTTTTGATGGTAAACTTGCTTTGTAAGTGTTATGGCTCCTGGCTGTCTAGAGACAAAAAATCAACTCTGATATGTAATAATTTCATCCACAAATGATACATCTAATCTTAAAGTCTTGAGAAACATGGATAAACATATTACTTACCTGACAGGTAAATACTTGGTTTTACCAGCTTTTCTCTCCCAGTGCAATTTCAAAGAATAGATTGGCCAAGTCAATAACAAAAGATCCCTGAGATATTCTTAGCACTATAAGAATTTCAGGCATCTTTTCCATCACAAACAACCTAAGACATGGCTGCTTTGTTTAAGTGTTTAAAATCTACTTTTAGGATTTTTTTTTCCTTTGCTTTTATCTCTGGAAAAAATGCATTTTTTAAAATTGTAGTTGTGTGTACTCGGGTCTTGCTTACCAGTAGGTTTGTTCATGATGGGATGGAGTCCTTCCTCTGCTTCTTGCAGTAGTTGATTTTTTTTGGGGGGGGGAGGAGGGAAGGCAGAGAGGATGGACCTTCAATTTATACACAGTTTCTATTTTTCCACATTTTAAGTTACAGACACAAAAATTTGAGGAAATTCTGTTACCCAAATATCCACTGTTTTTCTTCCTCCGGATTCTTAATAACAAAGCATCAATGAG
Organism: Turnix velox; assembly: GCA_013400935.1. Classification (NCBI taxonomy): domain Eukaryota; kingdom Metazoa; phylum Chordata; class Aves; order Charadriiformes; family Turnicidae; genus Turnix; species Turnix velox. Next base: position 197,620 of record VZTY01032173.1, on the reverse strand, counting down.
TGGCAGGAATCACTCCACCCTTACCTCCTACTGCTCAGCCCCAATTCCACAAACATCCGTAGCAAAATCTGCAGCTAATCCATTTTGTTTCAGCAAGATTGTGCCAGTAATTCTCTGGTTTTTATAAGAGGGATCCTCCCATTCCTACACTCAGAAGGAACTCCTGAACTTGGCAGCTTTTAGACTGTGGGTGAAGACCTTAATGCAGGTGAACATCCTTTCATGCATATCATAGAAATTTTATAATTCAACTTCCAACTGCAAAAAATAGTCATCAGAGACTATTTATTGACACTATGTTATCCTTTACCATCATTGCATTAGTGGTAGTTAATGTTCTTTCTCTGACCACTCAGCACTAATATTGTTATTGGCCATTTGCTTTGGTTATATTGTAATTTTGCCACTAGAGCAGGAGCAGGTAGGCAGCCTGAGTGTCCACAGGCTTTGGTATTGAGACCTGAGGAACCTCTCTGAGAGGGATCTGTTAGGTTCTGTAGTTGTCCTTACTCCTCATTGGCTTTTTTCATTAACTTGACAAGAGAAGTCAGAAGGGAATGTATGGATTCTATCCCATTTTCTATAATCCTTGCCTCTTTTTCTTGAATTTCACCATGTTGCTTTCCTACAGTGCAATTCCGAAGAAGGTTTTGCTCATGTTCTCCAAGCATCTCTTGCAGTTACTTTTATCAACATTTTTTACACAATAATCTAAACTCACACTGAGGACTGTTTTTCCCTTTTCTATTCCTTTTAATCTTTATTTTGAAGTGAGGCTGTGGATCCTGTATGAACACATTTCTGAAAATTTCAGTATGTAGAGACTTCCTTCAGATTCACAGGGCTGAAATTTCCTTGAATTCCTTCTTACCCTCACAACTTTGCCCACTGGTTGAAGCTGAATTTGTAGCTCTTCCCATTGTAATTCTGCTTGATTTCTATATCCCAAAAATTTCTCTTACTGCCTTAATTCTTGTATCACTGCTACTCTGAAGGCACCATGATTCTATTAACTCAGACAAATACTTCCCTGGATGCCAATCTCAACAATTTTTCCAGGATTTATATGATTTTTACATTTTTCTTATAGCATCCTTCTAGATAATCTGCCAGCCAAAGCTCTTTTCAGTGCTCAAATAGCTACTACATTTCTTACAGGACATTCTTCCAGCATTGTAGTTGATCATCATACTCTGTTTAAGAGCTATGCAATCCTTACTAATTAAGGAGTCCCAGTAGATAGGTAGTAGTCAATAGATTCTTTATGTAAAGCTGGCTGTTGTCTCCTGGGTGACTTCTGTTTGAGTAAAAGGGTTCTCAGATTGTGCACCAATGCATCAGTAGAATAGTTTTCAGGATAGTCTTCAAGTTAGGAAATGGTTCAGGGCAAAAAGCAGAAGCAAGACACCGAGGACCTACTGTTAACCACCATTGGACTAGTATACACTCAGATCAAGAGATAAGATTCTGACTTCACCTAGATCAGATTTGATTCAGAGAGTTTTTATAAATTTACCATTATTGGTGTTCACATTTTGCTGATATTGAAGATACATATATGCATTTATTACTTTTTTCTGTTGTTTCTCCCTTTTTCCCCATATATATTCATATATATATATAGATATATGTGAAGAAGAAGGGAGATTTTTATAGGTGAGCAGTGTCATTATGGTTTTCCTCTGTTTCCTATAGTGGTTTCACCCTAATGTCAAACTCATCCGATTTGGCATGACAACTGAGTCCTTATCTGTATCCATGTGATCCGTCGGGAGGAGATCAATTTACTCAGTTTACTATTAACAGAATAAGAACTGCTCTTCCAAGGTGTTCCATGAGTAACCCAAGCAGATGTGTTCTCCACCCTTATGAGCACTGACCATAGAGTTAGTTTTGGGTTTAGAGCTCAGTCTTCTTCTGTTAAAGTCTTCTTATCACCACTAACTCAGTGGACCTCTTCATGAACTGATAAGAGATCACTGGAGAAATTACCTTTCTTCTTAAGGACATGGGATAATTTGTCAATGTTTCTGTCCCCAGAGGCCATGGGAAGTGCTCTAATGTCTCCTTCAAATGACCCATGATATGAATCACAACCAAATAATTTCCTGTAGTGGTTAGATAAAAGGCTTTCGTTGTGTGACACTAAGTTCCAAGATGCTCATCAGAGGTAGTTTTAAACAAATCCATTTTCTAAATTCAGTCCAGCTTAACAGTATTGACTGCAGAAAGACCCCCAGAGGATGCTAGCATCAAGGAATCCCTGTAGTATTTAATAAGCATAGCTTGCCCACAGGGGAGCCTATGGATCCTTAGGAACTGCAGCAGGTATGTCATTGCTAAGTGCTCAGAGGAGAGCTGCTGTCATGAATGTTGTTTCATATTGGCAAAGTCACTTTCTCTGTGTGGTGCCATGGGCTGCTCTCAACACTTTGTTCAGTCAGAATTGGCTCTTAATCATTGACTTGCTGACTGCAACGTGAAATCAAGAAATTACTTTTAGTGTCATGTCCCTCATACAAGCTCACGTGTCACTGTGTGCAGAATGTAAATGGGACAAAGTGACTCTGAGTCAGGAGGAAGTCTGGAGTGCAAAGGGTGAGGAAATCATAATGTGAGCAGAGATTATTGCATTCTTTTCATTAGCTCTCAGGGTGCTGGAAGACATGGAGTTCATCATTGAACTTTTTTGTGGAGCCACTCCCTAGTCCTTTTGGCCCTGACCTACAGCATTCATCTCCCTTCATCTTCTGTCTGAGAAGTAGATAAGAGATTGGGTTGTGATTTCACAGCCCACACAGGGAAGGGGAGAAAACATAGGGGAAGACCCCTGAGGCTGGCTGGTTGGTTAAGTGCTTTGTTTGTCTATTGGACAGGAAGGGGTTTGGTTACTAACATTGCACTCTGTAGCAAATATAAAAAACACTTCAGTTTTTTTCCACTACAAGAAATCGAACAAATTATTCTAGCAGAGGAAAAATTCCTTTATTCCTATCATTAGTTATTGTGTATTTATCAGTAGCTGATTAGCACTTTGTAGAAATGTATCTTGCACCCAGGAATTGAGAGCAGAAAATGAAAATGATACTTGGTCCATAGGGAGACTAAGAGTTACAGTGACTAAGCTTATTTGGGTGTTGCTTGGAGTTAAGAAGTTAAAATTCCAGGGTAAAAGAGGTAAAACTGCTGACAGAAGTAAAGTCACTTGGGATGGAGCTAGGCAGTGGCTCAAGAGGAAAGACATCATAAAAAGGAAAGATAAAAAGGAGGATCCATTCCAGTGAGAGTAGAAACCAGCTCCCTACTCCACCTTACTGAGAACTTCCCGGCCATCAAGGACTTTTTCTTATTTAGGGCACTGAGCTTACTAAAGCTCCATTTAGTATTTCATTAATTCAGGTTATCTTTCTTCTGTAGTAACTAATCAGTAACTGCTGAATACTTTTAGGTTGTGTATGGTCAGCTTACAAAAGCTCTTTGTGATGGCAAAAGCACAAAGTGGTTCAGTGAGGGAAGGATTAAAGTTCATTCAAGTTCCTTGATTACTTGTACTGTTGCAATTTTACCAGGCATATCATTGGTCAGAAAAATTATCAGGGAAAGAAAATTGGATGTGTCTGGAATAATACATGCTTTATTCAGCTTCAATTGAGAAAAATGTTTTCCATGTGCACACAAAACTACACAGTCCTTTTTCCATCATTTTTCATAGCTTTTTAAATACAGTAAACTATGAGGTAAAGTCACTTTTAAATCCCTACTGTTCTATACTATGTTTCTTTGAATTGCTGTAACTTGTTTCTCCAGATTCAATTGATCTGTTTTTCTAAAGAAGGCCAGTTTCCATACAGAAAAAACATCTCCAATAGTAAGCTGTAGGTTTGTCAGAGTTTTCTGTTGTTGTTTACGTATATGCAAAAAAAAAAATCAGTCTTTGGGAAATAAGACAAAGTTTCTAGATGTGAAAAACTGATGCTAATAGGAAGTGACATTTCTTCAGTCTGTGGCAGTCCTCCTTACTAGAATAAATAATTGACTCATCTGACAATAAAAGTGGAGCTCTGTAAGATCATTAAAATATTCTTTTTAAGCACGAATAGGAGCTTGATGCTTGTAAAAGCTTAATTTGGCTTCATGCTTAGTCCAGGTCAAAGAAGTTGTCTGGCAGTTCCTAGAGGTGGTGTCCTGAGGCTGAGCATACAGCACAGTTCAAGTAACATCAAGCTGTCATTTTCTGACTGTAGGATAATTTTCATACAGAGAAGGTCTTGTTGATAGAATGGCACCCGAGCTGGCAAGCTTCCTGCACAAACTAGTGTTATTTTCCAGCACTGATTCACAGGAAAGAGGCTGCTAAAATTGAGCAGGATTTCCCAGAGTACCACAAGTCAGAGCTTGTTCACAGTTGCTTTAGTTTACGTTAGAGCTAAATCGTTTGAGGAATCATTTCAGGATTCCTGGGACACCAATTTGCCTGCCTGCATCTTACTGGCTGATCCAACTCTCCATCTTCAAGCTAAAGAAAAGAAAAAAATAGTGTCCTTTTCTCTGGTTATAATCCATAAAGTCTTTGAAGCCATTCTGAATGTATTTAATGTCCTGCAAAAAACCACTTGAGCACACAAGTAAAAATGCAGAAGTATTCCTATTAACTACTCTGGATAGAAATCCATCCAAATATCTCAGCATGGATTCTCATAAACTGGTGTTTGCTTGCTACTCTTTTATATTTTGTTGGATTGAAAGCAGTAAACTACCCTTTCTAATGCAACCCTCACTCTGATAAGACTTTTTGGATTCCAGAACATTGTAGAAGTTGTAGCAAAGCTTTGAGAATACAGGAAAGCAAGACTAAAAGGAACAAAACCTATCTCTTTTAATTATCGAATTAAGAAAGTTTTCCTTAAGTAAAGTGATAGAAGATTTACAGAGGAATTCAGATAAGTCTTCTTCTCTTCTAAGACAAGCATTTATTTAATTTTTTCATAAATTTTACCTCTGTAAAGGTGTTGAACATACCTGGTTTGCTCTATACATTAAAATGCCATCTAAGATGCACACATAAGTAATTAAATTTTTTTAAATGCTATTTAATTTGAAGTTATGACTTCAATGAGAATGGAAAACACAAATCCCATACATTTCACAATGAAACAAGCTGAAGCAGTTCAGAATCTGAACATACACTGACAAATGGGAATGATACTAATTGAGCCAAAGCTATTTCCAAACCATTTCTAAGCCAAGTCTGAAACTACTCTCTGCAGTTACTCAAATGGCCTGTTTTCTTTCAGGGTAGATGGGTCATGTTTTTCTGCACTAGACTTAGAAGAAGGGAAGAGAAGCAAAGGAGTAAAAGACTTCTGTGTTTCTTGGTTTTGTTCTAAAAGTGTATTCAAGAATGGATTCATCCTTAAGTGTAACAGTTACTGGGAGCATTCAGCACCATCTCTAATAAGGTAAAGAGGAATTTCTGGGAGTTTAAAGGGGCATAATTATACCAAGAGTAGATAAAGGCAATTTTTCATGATGGAAGTAGAATCTACTCAGACTTGTTTTCTTAACTATAACAAGCATTTATTTAAGGACTTTGTTTGCTATATATTCCCTTTAGGGAAAGGGAGGCAGAGTCCAAAGTGTGCACACTTTACTCTCCAAAGTAGGCGAGGCAAACGGAGTGGGAAAAAAAAACAAGAGAAAACTGTTCATCATCTCTGTTTTACATAAGAAGAGCAAAGTCCAATCATGCTGCCTGTCCTTAACTGTATTAATTCTGCTGATTTCTGACTACTCTTTCAGAGAACTGTACATAAACCAACTATACAACTTTCACGGTAAGTTAATACTTTTTTATTTTTTGGCAATCTGAGCTATTCTATACAATTCACTGGTAACTAGAACTAGATAACTTTGAAATATCCAAACATTTGAACTTGTTTTAACATGTTTGGACTTGCACATCATGAGGATTCATTTGCTGTATGTGGCATTAACAATGTTACTGATTTTAATAACTAGATATATTTTTCTTCTAAACAAGTGCTCATTGAGATTACTGTCCTTGCCTTAATGGTTGCATATTTCTCAGCCAAATATTATTTTACAGAAAGCTATCTGAAATAATTTTAAAATGCGTTCTGAAGATGAAAAGAAGCAGAAGCATGCTGCTGATGGAAATAGTCTTGACCTTGCTGCATCCAGCCAGGATCATGAGTCTGGAAAGAAACAGTAAGTATTCTTAAAAGTTACCACCTTGTTCTGTATTTAAGCTTAGAAGATTACACCATCTTATTATATTTATTTTTAATGTCATTTCATATTTTATTTAATTTCATTTTTTTGTTTTAATTTACTGTATTTTTGTTAGGAAAGCCTAATAGCCAAAAGCTTTGTATCACCTTAACAGTAGCAGTGACACATTTATTTGGTGTAGAAGAGCATTTTATCTTTCTACGAGATGTCCACAGTAGGGACTGCAGTTTGTTGCAAAGCCTTTCTAAAATATGAAAGAGGTGATGTTAGATAGGCATTTGGGATACAATCAAGTCACCTACTCAAATTTTTCTTAAATATTTAGTGTGGGAAGGAATCAGGACTTTTCATACCTTGAACTTTTTGTTTATCCCTATTCCTCAAATGTAAAAAATATATTTTATACCTTAAATTCCTCTTTTTCATTTTGAAAACTATGTTCACAGCTTCAGTTCACAGCTTCTCTCATCAGGTGCTGCAGAGCCCTTGCTGATGCTGTTGCAATTGAGAATTGCTCTTCCCAATTGAATTGGGAAGAGCTTGCCATTAGTAGTTAAAGATGCTTTAGGAAAAATTTTATACACCCNAGCTTCTCTCATCAGGTGCTGCAGAGCCCTTGCTGATGCTGTTGCAATTGAGAATTGCTCTTCCCAATTGAATTGGGAAGAGCTTGACTTAAGTTTTTAGTAAAGACCTGATGAGATTTTTATACACCCTAAGAATACTTAATAAATAATGCTAACATTATACAAAATAGTTTCCTGTAAAATTCTTTGATAATATATTAATTGAATTTAGTATTTCTATGAAATGTTGTTGCTTTTTGAAAGCACTAAAACTATCATACCTTTTAAGCAAGGAAAAAAAGAAGAAAGAAAAGGCAAAGATGGTCAGCCCATTTACACTGGTAAGATTAATTCTCTCAATATATTCACACTTGTACATTTTGAAGTGTACACAAAAAATGATTAAATTTATGTTGTATTACTGCATCTAAGGTCTTGTGTCTCCTAAGTAGTTTGATACTATAGAATGTTGAATACAGCACAACAATCAAGCAGGTTTATTTGTGGAAGTACTTTTGGTAAAGAAGATGTCTTATTATTGATATGAATTCTTAGAACTTTAGTAAGGTTCCATTCTAAAACCCCTGTGCTAGATTTTTGTTTGCCAAAGGCAGAGATTTTCATGTTCTATCATTTCTTTCAACACACAATGAAAAGGACATCTGTATAACTGAGATAACCTGGAGTTTTGTCCTCTACGTTACCCAGGTCAGGTACTAATCACACTAATTAGTCCATTAATCATGCAGATGAGTCACCGGTAAAGGGCAACTCTGTGGCACTGATGAAATCTGCAGTTAAAACTGTGTACTAAAAAGTACTTTAAATTCCATACATTTTCCATTTCTGGGGAATTTGAATACAATGCTATGTGTTGATCAAAGTAAATCCTAGGTCTGCTTGTAATAATGTTTTCTGTTTTGTAGGTTTAGTGTGCATAGGGCACACTATAGCCCATGGTCACGGCCAATGGCTCATTTTTCTGACTTGCTGTATCAGCTTGCACTTGTAAAATTACATCATACTGCTATAATACCCAACAGTAAACAGAATAAAGAAAATGATTTTGTAACAAATGAGCTCAAACTTTATTAAGTGAGATGGCTAGAGGCGTTAGGGGAATTTTTCTGACTGCATAATAGTGAATTTACAGAAAACGTAATCATTGCCCTATTTATCACAAAGCCATAAAAAAATTTCATCATTTGAACCTTAAATAGAAAGCTTTAAAAAGGAAAATCTGTTATACCTTGTTATCTTACTTCTTTTCTTGCACATGGGCAGATAGGGATTCCTTCAAATAGTGCACTTGCCTGGGTGTGAGAGTCTGAAGTATGGAATTACTTGTATTAGAATATTTTATTCCTGTCCCTTTACATTATTTCATAAACCATTGAAATTGTTTTGTAAATTGAGTTTCTAATCAGTTTTGTGATACCAGGTGTACAGCTGATAGCTTTTTCTACACTTTCTTGCCTTTATAGACATAGGGTGTGAGAATTCTAATCCAGTGTTAGAATGAATTTCTCTTCTCACTCACAGTTTCGCTACTCCAGTTGGTCAGACAAATTACTAATGATCCTGGGCACTCTCCTGGCAGTAGTCCATGGAAGCAGTCTACCCATTGCTATGATCATTTTTGGAGATATGACTGATAGCTTTGTTGGTTTTGGAGACAGAAATTTAACAGGTAAGAATATATCTGCTATGAAGAGAATTCATACCTGGAAACCACAATGGAGATTCAAGAATCTTGACATGAGATTGATGTCAAAAATCCCAACCAGCTACTGGACTGTGGTGCAAGTTAGCTGCATTTGTGGGAATTTTTTTTGGTTTGTTTTGTTCCTAATTATTGATGTCTACATCAGTAGAATTTAATTATCTACTACAATATGCATTCAAGAAATCATGTTTAACTGTTCTATGATATAGATGTAAGAAAGAAGTTCTTTATGGTGAGGGTGGTGAAACACTGGCAGAGGTTGCCCAGAGAGGTTGTGGATGCCCCCTCTCTGGAGGTGTTTAAGGCCAGGCTGGACAAGGCACTGAGCAGCCTGATGTAGTGGGAGGTGTCCCTGCCTATGGCAGGAACTAGATGATCTTTAAGGTCCCTTCCAACCCAAACCATTCTGTGATTTTATGATTCTATGCTAAATACAGAGAGACTGGTTTTACATCTCCTCAGCATCTTTTCCTGTTGATACCCTTACATTGAGCCTGGCAATTATAGTCCACGAGGTTAATCAGATCAATGAGCAGATCAAACAAAATTTGCTACCAAAAATACAAGTAATTATTTTGTCTTGGGTCAGTTTGTTGAATAGTCTTGTTTTCTAAATCAGAAGTATGAAGACAAACAGGAAGGGGGGCTAACTAGAGAGAGGAGTGACACTCATACTTGGGTATCAACTCACAGGCCATATTACATTGTCCTCTCAATTTGTACATTTGGTGTTAAACTTTTGAACAGGTATTTTGATTGAAATAATATCATAAAATTTTAGTGAGCTATGGTGATACAGAAAAACTAAAAAATGTGACTATGTTCTATCCTGAATCCATTTATTCTCTTCTTATGCTGCTGTAAGACAGGAGTGTAACAATACCACCTTTATCAGAAGAAAAGAATTTACTATTTACTCCTTCCCAAGTACAATAAATTGGTCACATTTTTATGGTGCAAATGCAAAATGCTGCAGATATCATCTTCTCAAAAACTAACTAAGTACTCATGTAGGGGAGTAAATTTTTAAGGCAAATAGCCAGTATTTTCATAATGTATTAAGCTACCTGTAGTTACTGAGTTGAGGTCAAAGTCTAGGCCTGTACTACTTATATATTTTGACATTATACAAATTGCATATTCTATGAATGCTTCAGCAGATCTTTCAATCTCAAGTTGTAGTTTTGTGGTCACTGGAGTTATGATTACCCTTATACAGTTTTTTATTATAGGTAGAAGCCTGAAATCAGCCCACTCCTCCTTTGATTAAAACCAACTTGATTCAAAAGGAATTGTAGAAACTGAAAATTTGCTTAGCAGAAACTGAGTTGAGAAATTTGCTGAAATTTGGTCTGCTGCTGAAAGTATTTACTCTTTTCTTTCTTCTTCAGTGAATTTCACTATGGATTTTGCCCAGCTGGAAAAAGACATGACAAGGTAATAAGAAATTGGTATTTTCTTTTATAATGTAGGCACACATTTCTAGTCTAGCCATTTTTCTCCCCCAGAGGTTGTGCATACTTCTAACAGCATTAAAACAATGCTTGTTTGAATAATGGAACTAAAGATTTGCACTAGAGAATATTGGAGGATCCTTGAACATCCCCAATTATTCCAAATTATTTTCCTTTAATCTCTTGCTCTCACAGACCCAAGCCCCTTTTCAGGATTGTTCTGCCATTTGCATTTCCTTCCTTCCTCCTTCTCTTCCTATCAGTTTATAAAAATTCATTGTTATCTAAAATATATGTTGATTACTATCCATTAATTTCGTGAGCTATGATGTTTATCTGGCAAAAAGCAGAATTAAAATTCCCACATAGTACCTACTTTGCTGCAAAAACATCCAATTTATCCAAACTCTCTGGACTACAAAAAATGCAGAGATGGTTAAACTACCTAGCATTCTAGAACTGAATAGATCAGACAATGATTGCAGGTGCCCCCGCTACAAAGATTCATAAATAAAAGTGTAAATAAGCTGTCCATAGATAGGTTTATTTAAGGGCTTTATTAACTACTGTCCATGGACTGAATTTCTGCAGGATGTTTAAAATTCCTGTGCCTTTTCTTGTTTCACTTCCGCTATTGAAAAGAAATACCAGAAAGGCTGAGGTGATCTTCAAGGCAGTTGTCTTTTCTGAAGAGAAGGAGGAAAGCACAGAGCCACAGATTGATTAGGGTTGAAAGGGATCTTTAAGATTTTTCTGGTTTCAACCTCCCTTCCGCAAGCAGTGACATGTCTCACTAGACCAGGTTGCTCAAAGCCCCATCCAGCCTGGCCCTGAACACCTTCAGGGATGGGGCAGCCACAGTTTCCATGAGTAACCCAGTTCAAGTAGTTAAGTTTCTAAATTAAAAAAAAATCTCTTTCCACCAAAATAAGGTATTTACTCTAAAATAAGCGAGCAAGAGCTAGTTAGGAAAAGAGTGTTCATTAGAAATTAAGAGCTCGTAGGTTGGCAATTATTAGCATCATGCATGCTATCTNATAAGGTATTTACTCTAAAATAAGTGAACAAGAGCTAGTTAGGATGTCTTTTGGATGTTAAATATGAAAATAGAAGTATGAATACAAAAGAGTTTCTCTTTAGAAACAAACTGTTGAATGAGGAATGTAGTACTTCCCAGCGGCACAGAGAAATGTTCTCTTTTATAAAGTTTAGAGCTAGAGCCTTGAGTGTGGTAACTGATTTGAAGAAGAAGCAGTTGGTACCCACCCCTTGTATCTCTAACAACACCTGCCAGCAGGTCAGATAATAATAAAAACTGTTTACAAGGGCAAAGTTCTCACACATTGAAGTACTGAATACACGTGGATTTGGCTTAACAACAGTTTGCCTAAAAACACCTGTTTATCAAGACAAAAAAAGCTGTTATTTTACAATGTATTGGGCATTTACTCTGTTCAGTTTCAGTGTTGAATTTACAGACTGTATTTAATCAGCAAGGAGTCTGGCAGATGGATCAATTCTTTTTGATTCAATTTGTCACGAAACAAAGTCCAAGCATTAAACTTAGAAGAGATGTAACATCATTAAGTAATTGTCTAAATTAAGGACTAGTTTTGAAGCAGTGCCTTTGGAATTTTTTAGGTTCTGTGTAGATTTTAATTGAAACTGAAGATGATCAGAGCCACTATTCAACTAGCCAGCATTTAGTTAGGCATTAACCCATTTTTATTAAACAGTTTAGATAAAGTTAATTTCATAATGACTGTAGTTTAGTTCCAAAGTCTACCATATTAAACTGTATAGTATCATAGCCACAAAAAAGACAATTTATTAAAATGTGAAAAGTTTCAAAGTAATTTCTCTATTCAGAAGGAGTGGGGTACCACTTTGAAACTTTTCAAAGAGTTTCACAGAGATTTCTGCAACTTGCTCCTGCCAAGTTTCAAGCTCCAGTTCTAAAGACTCACTACACGTAGTTTACTGCATGGGAGTGAAATTCTGAGAGGTTTAAAGCTTTCTTCTAATTATTTACCTTTATATAGGTGCAGTAGTCTTACAATTACATAAAATATACATCACCAATATTTAGTCATGTTCGTGGTCATGAAGGGAATCAGTTCAGTAACATTTTCCTGGCTTAGTTCTGATTTAATTCCACATACAACTGGTTCTGCTGTCAATTCTCAACCGACTCAAACTCATTTGAATAGTTTAAAACTGTGGTTCAAATCCTGCTGCAGTTTGAGAAGCATAGTCATTCACACACTCCTTCATTTGGCTTTCACATCTGCTCATGGCACAAAGCTGAATTCATTTAAAAGTAAAATAGCAGTTATGGACAAAATAGGCAGCAAAATAATTTTTAATCCAATGACATTTGTTTCCAACAGATGTATATGTAGTAATGCTTTATTCTCAGACTGGGAAATGTTTATAGCATGCATGCAAATATATATATTTATTTATATAAACAAGAATGTTGTATGATGTGTGTATGTGATTATAGATTAGAACAAAAAAGTTATGAAGTTNTATAGATTAGAACAAAAAAGTTCTGAATTTTTTGTCCATTACACATCCAAGTGAAAATCTAAAATATAATTCTAAAAAATGCTTATGAGAAAATATATACTATAGACAGAAAGAAAAAGTAATTCCTGTCTAACAATAGTTTATGTCTGCAAACTGATAATAAATACTACTTATAGGAAACTTGGCAAGTTTTCCTGAGAACTGCAAACTCTAGCAGAAACTTCTACAGCCTCTTTTAGGTCTAAAACTTCAGATATTAGCATCGAGCTAAATGCAGATTGGTGAGGCAATTAAAACTAATGTCAATGCTTCCTATCTTTCTTTTTTTTTTTTTCTTTCAGATATGCCTATTACTATTCTGGAATAGCAGCTGGTGTTCTTCTTGCTGCTTATATCCAAACTGCATTTTGGACCCTAGCAGCAGGCCGGCAGATAAAAAAGATAAGAGAAAAATTTTTTCACGCAATTATGAGACAGGAAATCGGATGGTTTGATGTAAATGATGTGGGAGAACTAAACACACGACTTCTAGAGTAAGTATACTCTACCTTTCCCAGTGGTTTTTATCCTATTAAGCAAGTATGAGTTGCTTTTTTTTTTTTTTAATTGAATAATTTGATTGTGAAATTAAATGGGATAATTTCATTGTGAAATAAAGTTTTCAAGTTTTCTCACTGAGAGACTGAGCTTCTGATATTCTGATACTGGACAGTCTGAGGGATATGATAAAAGCATTTCAATAGGTTACCTGGGACTCAGGAAGAGTAAAGCCCAACCTGTGAACCAGTACATTTTTGTGCATGCTGGGGTCTGAACAGAATTTCCAGCTAAGCACAGCACTGTTAGCAGCTTTGACTATATGGCAAGCTATTCCTTTATCTTTACCTACATGAAAGGCTTTATTTTTACTTTCCAGATATCACATAGTTTACAAACAGATCAAAAATTTGGAATTAAGAATGTGAGAGTAACCCTCTGCAGGGTAGGCAGAGTTTCAACTTTTTAGACAAAAACAGCTTTTCACAAGAAACACAAATTTTTTCTTGCTCACACTGTTGGTAGTTCTAGTATTTGAAGCCAACTATTATTTAGGATTGATTGCATATCAAAGATTGTTCTCTATACTGATGCTCACGTAATGAACCTGAAAAGTTTTCTTCTTTTTTTTAATTTTCCTTCCTGTCTAAATGTAATTTGTTTTCCAGCGATGTCTCCAAGATTAATGAAGGAATAGGTGACAAAATTGGATTGCTTGTTCAATCAATGACAACATTTGTAGCAGGATTTGTTGTTGGCCTCATAAGAGGATGGAAATTAACCCTAGTAATACTAGCAGTCAGTCCTGTACTGGGACTTTCAGCAGCCATCTGGGCAAAGGTAGGCTCATGTATATTTTGTATTAATGAGAAATAGTGAAATAAATCTGGGTAGCTGAAATTCTTAATGTTTGAATGTATTGCTTATAGTTGGTTTAGACAACATATATGTACAGAAGTTCTTAGATGAATCATATGCAAGTACCCCCACGGAATTTGAATACTATAAATCTCGTAATTTGGAGAGAACTGCTTGATTAGAAGCTGTTTCTGCCATTAAGACATTTATAGATAGAAAAAAGAAGCAAGACTTCTGAGTAGAAACCAGATCTGTAACTGGTCAACTTTGTCCACGTGAGTACTTGCTTTGTTGAAAGCAAAACTGCCCTCCTGAAAAATAAGTGAAGAAATGAGACCAAGCCCTGGTCTCAGGCACAGAGCTCCCTTTCAGAGTTGTTAACAGCTTGGGTAAATCATTGTTGACAGACATAGATAAGTCCTCAATTATCATAGGACTGGAGTCACTTAGATGTGTAGTTTGGAAGCCTTCAGACTTGTGTAGTATTTTTGCCCCCCTTACATTTCAAAAGTTTTGCAAGACTTCTCTTTCTTCAATGAATGCATTGCAGAAGAATTAGTAGTAGAGAATGATGTTTTACATGCATCCAGTGGCTAAGAGTCTTCATGGAAATGAATGAAAGCTGTAGACACTCTGGCTAAGGTAGCTAGGGATGAAAATAAACTGAGGAGAGCCACATCAGCCCAGTACTCATCTAATCTCCTGCACTTGGTGAGAGCGGAGTGGAAACCCCAGACCTTGTTTGTTGAGAAGGGGTAATATTGAATTATTTGCTTGATTCAGAATGCACTTAAGGATTTTGATGTTGCATATTCTGCACTCATACATAATATAGCCAGAAGGCTTCACTCTGGATGAAAGTAACTGATAAAAGCCTCTATGAAGTGTATTCTGTTTTTTTCAAGTAAAACTATTTGATTGTGTATTAGGTTCTCTCTGCTTTCACTGACAAAGAACAAGCTGCATATGCAAAAGCAGGAGCTGTGGCAGAGGAAGTTCTCTCAGCAGTCAGGACTGTAATAGCTTTTGGAGGACAGGAAAAAGAAATTAAAAGGTAAGAACAATATTTACTTTCATCAGCTGATTTTAAAGTACCTGCTTCAGATGTCTTCATGTTTTCTTGTATCTTTGCTGATGGAAGAGTGTCAAAAGAAGTCAGTGTTGTAATCTAATATGTAGTGTGTAATATGTAATGGGGACTTTTCTAAGTTTCACTACATATTGAAGGCAATCGATTATTTTCCCACAAAAGAAGTAAATATTGTCTCTACCCTAGAAAGCATATGAACTACCTTGAACATCCTTCAGTCAAAGTTTAAGGGGGAAAAAGGCCATGAGAAGAGATAATGGTATCCTTGGTAATCTGATTACTCAGTAGTTGTTGTGAAGGTACTAATAAACAATATCTCCATTTCCATTATATTGTAAAACATGATTACTGAGATATATTTTAACCTTTTATCTTAAGCTAACAACTATAATCTCCAAACCTGTCATGAATGGTTCACGATCAAAGTTCACTGACCTGCAGGTGATTTAAGGAGCTAGAATGCCAGTCCCTGAACTGGAATGCCCTTGTTTTCTGTACACTGGGTTGACCTTTTCAGAGCTACTTTGAAGTCTTTGTACCTCGCTGCTCAGCTTACTTTTGTACAGACTTAGGATTTTATACATCTTGTACTTTTTTAGTATCCTTTTTCTAATTCACCCACAGAGCTTTTGGTGCAGTAGGGCATGGTCCAAATCTGAGTATATTTTGAACTTCTGTCTTTTTTCCAGATACCATAAAAATTTAGAAGATGCTAAAAAGATTGGAATAAAAAAGGCTATTACATCTAATATTTCTATGGGTGCTGCTTTCTTACTGATATATGCATCATATGCACTGGCCTTCTGGTATGGAACTACCTTGGTCATAGCAGATGATTACACTATTGGGAAAGTTCTCACAGTAAGTATTCATGAGTAAAAGCACAATGACAGAGAGAAATACTGAAGCAAACATAGCAAAGTGTATATATTTGGAACTTATTTGACTTTAATAAGAATTGTAAGCCAAAACTGGCAAAATACCATCCTTTCTTCTCCACCAAAAGATTCCCACCTGAGAAGTTTACATGTTGTTTCTATTCAATCTCAAAATCTACATCAAGCCAAATAAGAGTCTATATTTGAATGTTTCTATATCTTTCCCAACGTCCATGACATCAGACTGATAGAAAACCAGTTAGTTTAAAAACTTAAGTACAATATTTGATATTTTCAGTATGCTGAGGCAAATGGGGTTGTTTTAAGCTGTTCTGAGGGCTGAATAGATCTTATTGTTCTTAGTTTTCTTATATTTTGCTCCATGAGAGCTTGGAATCACTTCTCAGTATTTTCAGAAGAGAAGGAGAAGAATACATTTTGTGACTTGGAATATGTTACCAACTAACCAAAGAAAGAAAACTGTAACTCACAAGTCATAAATTAAATTCTTCTCTTTATGGGGCAACCATTCCAGTTTCATATGAGATATCAAACACAGATGGTAAAAAGAATAACTTTGTTAAAGCCGATGAAACTTAACCAGGAAAAAAAAAACCCACAAAAAATGTACACACACAGCTGCTTCATTTATGTATGACTGAAGTGTGTGAAAAATGGCTCTGATATGTTATTGAACCTGCTAATTTTTCTTAAAGGCAGGCTGGCACATGGAACATTGTCATGAGGTTCATGCCCTTGGGTGTAATGTTTTCAGTTCAAAGTGTGTGCAGTCTTCATTGTCCTATTTGAATGATGTTTTTATTACAGGAACTGGAGAGTTTGCCTTATTAGGTATCAGGTCTGGGAATACCCACTGTTGGAGAAAAGATGATGAACCTTTGCTCTGATGCTTTATGGATCTTATTCTGATCTCTGTTTGAGCAGTGTGCTTTTATTACTTTTGTTTTGCTACTGGCTGAAAGAGATAAACCATGCTTTCTTTGTTTTTTTGCTTTTTATTTTCTTCTTTACTTGCACTCACACTCCTTCTGGCAGAGGGATCCTTCATTACTTTGTAACCAAAAGGCTGAATTTCTATGCTTCTATTTCACTGTCATTTTGAAAGTAGAATAAAAATGCTTTGCAAATCTTGGAATACACTTTCTGGTCTTGGGAACACCTTTTGCCAAAGAATGAATTAGTGCAACAAATCTTCAGACATGAAGTGTAACTTTTGGCATGTGTTTGGCAGGGCTGCATCACTTATTCATTCCTTACCAATCTGTTTGCCACATTCATGTTAGATTGAATGTGCATGAAGGTGGTTTTCTGCTGAACCATAAAAGGCCCTTTTCTTTATGTTTCTCTGTTTCAGAGAGACCCTTTGATTTTTTTTTTTCTCCCTTGATCTAGACTCCTTAAGCTTTTGCTAACAGACACGGAGACTCCTCCCACAAAGATATCTAATATTAATGAATAAATGTGATTCTGTGCTTCAATAAGAATTTCTGTTGGTCACCACAATCATTTCTTTCAGGTCTTTTTCTCTGTATTGATTGGAGCTTTCAGTATTGGACAGACTGCTCCAAGCATAGAGGCATTTGCCAGTGCAAGAGGAGCTGCCTATGCAGTCTTTAATATCATTGACAATGTGAGTAGCTGCCTTCACTCTCTTTTCAAAACCAAGAGACTCTTCTTTATGAAATAAAGACACTGTTTATGTACATGAAATAGGTAAGAGAAAATAGCTGTAAAATAAGCAGAATATAAACGTAACAGCTGGTAGAACATGTAATTATTAGTCAGTTACTCTTTGTTTGCTGGAGTTTTCTTTCTTGCTTTAAAGATAAAACTGAATGCCTTTGGTTTTGAAGGCATCCTCTAATGTTTGTTGCAAATCTGCTGCAGTGCATGTGTGTGATTACAGCTGATGTAGATACATGAGCACAGGTTTCAAGGGATCAGTGGCACATCCAGTAGCATGAGTGGTGGCAAACTGAAAAAATGGGAGCTAGTAATCAGGGGCATAATGCAATTGCAAAGAGAGCCTGAAAATAGGGAAGATTTTACTAGCTAGTGATAATCTATGAAATGTAATTGTGTGTTCTGGATTATTGTTAAGACCTGCAACAAGTTTTAGATCCACCCTGGAATGAAACAAAACCAATGATAATTAAGGAATCTGCTTAATGATCAGTGCTGGGTTCTTTCTCAGAAAAATTGTTTCAGCATAAAGGGCAAAGCCACAGGTGAGCAAAATATGAACAGCTTATTGAAGCTGATCTTCTCAGGTGAATTATCAGGCAGTGAAATTGATCTTGAATGCTGTCTAGCTGTGCAGTCAGTGTAGGCACAGTTCTCACAATCACTTTCAATGGAAAAATTATTATTCTTGCATGATCAGTGCAGGAATGAGACTGCAAAGCCTTCTGCAATTTACATCTTTCAGAAATACCACATAAATTACTTTAAAGGTACACTTAATGTCTCTACAGAATAATGGTGAACTCTAGGACTTCTCTACTAAAGAAAATCATTAGGAAATAAGTTGGGGCTTTTTCATTATTTTGTTTTATTTTATTTTGGTTTATTTTATTTACTCAGGAACCTCAAATTGACAGTTATTCAGAGAGAGGTTACAAACCAGACCACATTAAGGGGAATGTGGAATTCCAAAATGTTTACTTCAATTATCCATCCAGACCAGATGTTGAGGTAAATGAAAAGTTATACATGATGTACATTAAATGAGTATCTTCAAATCTCCACTGGCATTTTTACATACTCTTGTTTTTGGCCACTTTTCTTACACATGCAGATACTGAAGGGCTTGAACCTCAAGATTAATTGTGGGCAGACAGTGGCCCTGGTTGGTGGCAGTGGCTGTGGCAAAAGTACAACTGTTCAGCTCATCCAGAGATTTTATGATCCCAAGGAAGGCACGGTAAGATACCTCACATGAGAGGACTGTTCAGCAAGTCACACTTGTTGCAAGTCTACTTCTGACTTGTTCAAATGATCTGCTAAATTTTCCCCTTTAAAAAGGTTTGGAGAGAGGTTCCCTGACCAAAAACACATAACAGGTTTTGTCTGCTTCCTTTTGTTTAGGTAACCATTGATGGGCAGGATATTAAGACCTTAAATGTGAGGTATCTGAGAGAGATTATTGGTGTGGTGAATCAGGAGCCCGTGCTCTTTGCTACCACCATTGCAGAAAACATTCGTTATGGCCGTGAGGACGTCACCATGGGAGAGATTGAAAAAGCTACTAAGGAGGCAAATGCTTACGACTTCATAATGAACCTACCCAATGTAAGCAAACCTGCTCTTCTGCTGAAATCATTTCTCCTAAAGCTGCTTGTGCCAAATAGTTCCATAGGGGAGGATTGTCATAAACAGAGGAAGTGGTTTTCACAACTCTGAATATGCTGAGCTTCTTCAAAACTTTTAAAAATAATGTTAATTTTCAGTCTCTAGGTCATGATTTGATGACCATTTGAAGAACTGTTACAGTTCTGGGGCCACAATTAGTCAGGTTTATCAAAGTGATTGTTTATCCCATAGAGTTTTAGAAGAAGGAGGAGATGCTGGTGGGATTCCTAACACTGATTCTACCATTCTTTGGTGAAAGGACTGTGACACAGACTGGTTTGAAAATCTGTGCTTCTCTTGTAGAAGTTTGAAACTGTGGTTGGAGAAAGAGGGGCACAGCTGAGTGGAGGCCAGAAGCAAAGAATAGCAATTGCCCGGGCTCTGGTTCGAAATCCTAAAATTCTTCTGCTTGATGAGGCAACGTCAGCTTTGGATACTGAGAGTGAATCAGTGGTGCAGGCAGCACTGGACAAGGTCAGTAATGTTCTGAAATGAAGCAGGTAAGAGCAGCCTAACATTTCCTTTTTTTCAGACATATCACTGAAGGTAAACTCCATGCAGGTTCCAATGAAGTTCCATTGCTTCAGATCAGTAATGTGATTACTTAATCATAGAATAATTTGGGCTGGAAGGGACCTTAAAGATCATCTAGTTCCAACTCCCCTGCCATAGGCAGGGACACCTCCCACCAGATCAGGTTACTCAGTGCTTCATCCAGCCTGGCCTTAAACACCTCCAGCAAGGGGGCATCTACAACCTCTCTGGGCGACCTCTTCCAGTATTTCACTGCCCTCACTGGAAAGAGTTTTTTCTTATATCTAACCTGAATCTACCCCCTTCCAATTTACATCCATTATTTCTAGTCTTAAACTGACTTAAACTTAACTTAAACTTAAACTGAAAGGTGCTTAATCATTTTAATACAGTCTGGTAGTTGAAATAGAAAGTGGAGATATTTGATACATTATCCAAAGATACATAATTGACATGTATTCCACATGAAATTCTAGAGAATTTTCTTTCCACTGAAGCTGCTTGAGCTACTTAAATCTTGAAACACTGAAATTTTTTCAGTTGTCAGAGGAAAATATTTCCTGATGTTTCTGAGCACAAACTATCCTTTGCTATTTTGAGGTTCAAAGGAACAACTATGGGCTTACATAAGAACTGTTAGCATTGTTGGTATTTTAAGATTTGCAATATTACAACATTCTGAAATTTTAAATATTACCAAATTTTATAGATGTCTTTGATCCAAATTTCATGGATCTATGTGCCACACCAAAAGACTGGTTTTAATATTAGTTTTCATGCTAAGGATTATATTTCT
The DNA here is from genome assembly GCA_013400935.1 of Turnix velox. Classification (NCBI taxonomy): domain Eukaryota; kingdom Metazoa; phylum Chordata; class Aves; order Charadriiformes; family Turnicidae; genus Turnix; species Turnix velox. The sequence continues at coordinate 177,025 of VZTY01032173.1, read as the reverse complement.
CTTTTAAAGTACTACTTGAAATATCTTTTTTTTAAGTTTTACTTTAATGTGAACAATTTTAATGTTTCCCTCAGGTGTTGCTCAACTCTAATATGAAGATGGACAATTTTTTAATGTACTTAGAAATACTTGTGTTAAATGTTGTTATTTGTAGGCAAGGGAAGGACGCACCACGGTTGTAGTAGCCCATCGACTGTCAACAGTGAGAAATGCTGACCTCATAGCTGTGTTTGAAGGAGGAGTCATCACAGAACAAGGGAATCATTCCAAATTAGTTGAGGAAAAGGGAATCTACTACAAACTTGTTAACATGCAGGTATTTCTTTTCTTGAGAGCTGTCACCTCATTTACTTTTTTGTATCCCATGCTCATAGTTACTGCATGGGCTCAGGAGTATGGGGAATTCTGCAACACACTTTTTTAACATCAAAATCATATTTGTAAAATTGAGAGAGACCACCAGTTTTACAAGCAGACCTGTTTAAACCCAGGATAGTACTGGGATAGTACTTTGCCAGTACGAATTGCTTAATGAACAATTACTTCAATTAATTGCCATGTATTACACTCAGCAACATGACCAAAATGAGTAATTCAGTCCCTGTTGACCAATACCAAGGATATAAACTTTAAAAATTATTTTGCTTTCTATATTTTGCTTTCATGCAGTTAATGTAGAGGAGCTGACTGCAGCAGTTTCCTATTCCATTGCTTGTTCTTAGTCTGTGATAATCTCTTTACACTGAAACAAAGTTAATTTTACTTTGATGACCTCATAACTTTGAAAGATCAAAGTAGCATAATTGATCTTAGCATTGTGTCCTTTCCTCTGCCAGGCAATAGAGGCTGAAGTGCCATCATCAGAAAGTTCAGAGAAAGCCCTTACTGTCAAAGAAAGTGAATCTGAACCAGAATTTGAAGACTCCTTGATGAAGGGATTGAGAAGAAGATCAACTCGGAGAAGCATGAAAAAACCAGGAATTCAAAGTGATGATGGTGATGAGAAAACCAGTTCACCTGTAAGTATTTTTGCAAATCTGTGAGTGAACTTTGATTCCATTTAAGTATGTTAAAATTAAACTCATTATCCTGCTCTAAAAAGGTACAAGTAGAAGAAGGCATTTGGTAGGGGTGAAAAACACACAAGAAGTTTCTGATTCAAATAGCCTTGGACTGATATTATCCATCATTTGCTTTGTTATTCTTAACATGAATGCTCATAAAAATAAAATGAGACTTTAAAAATCCATAATAACCAGGACTTTATACTATAAAATGAATATGTTTTCATTTGAATGTCATGCAGATATAGTCTATACTGGTTAAATACTAGTTTTTGAATCAGAAACAGAACATTTGCCCAAATATTAAACTTTTAGAGCAAACCATACAACAAATGCAATTGCACTCATATTTGCAGAAAATCACTTTCCAGTATGAATTGCTTAATGAACAATTACTTCAATTAATTGCCATGTATTACACTCAGCAGCATGACCAAAATGAGTAATTCAGTCCCTGTTGACCAATGCCAAGACTATTAATTAATCAATGAAAATTGTACAGATAAACTGACAATACAATGACAAGAGCTGCAGATACATCCTAACAGCTTTTTTATTCTTGTATTAAATGAATAGAAGTAAATGTGCTGTTGTGTTACTAAAAAGTAAACATTTTTAAATTCTCTAAATAGATTATGAGAGTAGGAAATGAACTATTAATCTTTCTTTTTCTCCATATTTCTCTAAATATATACATGTTTATCCTAACAGAATTCTCATTTTTTAGAACGAAGAATTACCTCCAGCTTCATTTGTGAAAATCATGAAGTTGAACAAAACTGAGTGGCCATATTTTGTAGCAGGAATTTTATGTGCAATTATCAATGGAGCTTTACAACCTGCATTTTCAGTCATATTTTCAGAAATCATAGGGGTAAGTTTTAATAAAATACAAAAAAAACTATAAAGCCCACAAAATTTATCTTTAATAGGACCAAATCAGAGCATAATGAAGCTGAGGAGTGGATAAAGCACTATTTTAAAAATGTGCAGAAATATTTGATTTGATTTTTGAGTGGATGCCCCCTCTCTGCAGCTGTTTGAGGCCAGGCTGGACAAGGCACTGAGCAACCTGCCCTAGTGGGAGGTGTCCCAGCCTATGGCAGGGGGGTTGGAACTAGATGATATTTAAGGTCTCTTCCAACCCAAACCATTCTGTGATTTACAAAACCCTAAAAATCTTGCTAGAAGTTGAAATTTGTTCATTATACCTATAATCACATGTAGCATATGCTCAGTTTTATATGAATGCAATGACTACACAACATTGTTATTGAGAAATACAGGCATATTTTAGATTATTAGTTGATTTTAAAATGTTTTTTTAAATATTACTTTATAGGTTTTTACAGAAGAAGATCATAATATTTTAAGAAAAAAGGCCAACTTGTATTCCTTGCTGTTTTTAGTACTTGGAATAATTTCTTTTTTCACTTTCTTTTTTCAGGTATGTTTTATTATTTTAACCTTATTATAATTGTTTCTTGAGTTTTAGAAACCAGATCTGAAATTTACAAAAATTCTGTATCTTCTTAATACAGGTCTACAACTTAAACTAGATCACACATTTTTGGTTCTAAACGTGTCTTGTGCTAAACTGAATAGTTTTTGACCTAGTTATTTTTATGTGTCAGATACTTTCCAACCTATTCTGACCTCTTCACCTCAGAATTTGCCTTCAAATACATCTCAGCATGAAACTCTGGATTTTCTCATTCTTTTTCTGTCAGCAGCAGCCATTGTAGGGTTGTGTCTGTGCCTTGCATGTTAAGAGTATTGAAGTTCATGAATGTAAATTCCAGAGTAATAGTTGTTCTCACCTAAAGGTGAAAGTGAACTAACAAGCTAATTATAAACACTGAAGACACGCTAAACTGTGGAAAGAATGTATCTTCCCAGAATTTTATCCAGCTTTTTGTATCTTAGTAAATTGATTCACCTGTGTGGCTAAAAACTTGTTCAGTTGGTTACAAAATGACACATGTGTCATTCACTGCTATGATAGTTCACTTTGAAATATCAGGAAAAAACCTGAATTCCAATGAAATCAACAGAAAATTTGCATTTGGGTTCAATGAACTCAGATTGTTTGATGAAATCTTTAACCTCAAATGAGTGGCCCAGAGCCCACTTGTTTAAATCTGGTTCATGTCAATCCAGATAAATATTATAAGATGGTTGATTAATGATCTCTACCCTGAAACATGCAAGGGAAGTATTGTTGGGAATATTTTGTTCTGTTTATTTGTTGAATGTCTGCACTTATAAGCCTCCAATAATTTATTTGTACTATGACACTGTAGAGACAATGTCTTTAAAATATTTATTGAATAAACACAAACAATATAATGGTATAATGGTTTATTCAACAAACAATTGTGTTGAATAAACTCAAACAATATAATGGTATGGTAAACATTGTCAATTTTCTCAAACAGGGTTTCACCTTTGGCAAAGCTGGAGAAATTCTTACAATGAGGCTTCGATTCATGGCATTTAAAGCCATGCTTAGACAGGTAAAAATAAGAAATACTTTGATTTCCAGGGTTTTCAAAATAATCAGCTGTATGGATTTAATAAAATAACCATATTCTGCTTTACCCATTGTCTTGACTTGCCTACAGAGAAGATTCTTTAAACCATACTAGAAGCCAATTTTGTTTGTGATGTGTGGTTAAATGAAGTGCCCTTAGAGGCAGAGTTTTAGATCAATACAAATAAAATTGCTTTTTCTGTACCACATGCCATGACACAGATTTACAGTGAAGAGCCTCTGGCCTGACAAGTAGTTGTGCACCCTCAGTATCCCATTACACCTTCACTGGTCTGCTTTGCAGTCTTTCACAAAATGCACTGCAATTCAGCATACACTGAAACCCTTACTTCAAATATCTGAATGGAATTGTAATATGTGCATTTTTACTTATTTCTTGAAGGTCTTTGTTTCAGAGTTCCCAAATCTATAATTTTTGCCAGTTAATTCAATAGTGAGATAGTATACTTTAATCAAAAACTATTTTCAGTGAATTAACGTATAAATATATTGTATAGTGGCCTGAATCTTGCATGATTTTAGGATCAGTATTTTAGATTTTCAAATGTGCAATATTATATTTCCAATATTATATGTCTTGCACATAAATCTCTATGTGAACACGGAATTGGCTTTGTGTGAACATGACTGTTTGCATTGTGAATAGGAAGATGTTGTGGTCTGCAAAAAATATGATTTATACATCAGCCTCACTGAAAACCTAATGAAAAAGCAGTCTTATATTCTAGTCTTGGGGTCATCATGCTGTACTACCTCACCAGTTCTTCATTCAGTGCATATTACATGCAGAAATTTAAATTTGATGTTTGGTCACAGGGTGGATAAATGATAAACTCTGTACCTGACTTCAATGATTGAATTTGATCAGATACACCATTTTGTTCTCAGGCTTCTGTCTCACATCTTCCAAATAAATCTCTTCAATATGAGGAGAAGCAAAACAATAAATTTGGAGTTTTTACCTTGAAAATGCTTTCCATTTAATCCATCCCCAAACAGCTTTGCAAGTGTGAAGGAGCGTGACTGGAGAATCAACTTGTGCAAGCAGATGTAAATTTATCAGCAGCTGGGGAGAGTGGATTTTCATTTTAGGATGCTCCCAAGCTGTTCTGCTGCCTTCTCAGCAGTGACAGGGTACACATTATGCACAAGCATGTACTTTTTTCTAAAAATATTAACTGTGCAATGGAGGAATTAGACTTATTAAATATGCAGAACTGGTACACATTATGATATACAGTCCTCTGATGCTGAAATCAGTTTTATTGAAAAGACTGCTTTGTATGAAATATCCAAAAACAAGTCCTAAGTAAAATGTTTCCTCCTGTAGGACATGGCCTGGTTTGACAACCCCAAAAACAGCACTGGAGCATTAACTACAAGACTTGCAAATGATGCCTCACAAGTGAAAGGAGTAAGTAAAATTTTGGGTTGGAATTTTTCAGATTGTCTTTAGAATGTAATAAAGTTGTAACTTGAGTTTTTGACTTTGACAGATAAGATTTCATATAAACCATAGCTGGTGTAGAATGCACTGCTGTGTTATTTAACAGTGATGGAAATATATGTTAACAAAATAATTTCCAAATTAAACCTTTTTTTGTTTTTTATATTTGTTACTGTGCTGTAGTGTGGGTTTAATTATTAAACAAATTCATTGGGAATCTGTTTATCTAAGTAGTCTGTTTAGACCTATCTCATTTACCTAAAAATACACAAATTGATTTGCTCACATTATAACCTATTATTTTTTGATCATACAAATTCCTTATGTGACAAAAATGAGACGTAGTAGCAATAGATTTCCTTTTCTTTATTACTTTTTGGGAACTTTTTAGGCGTAATCTGTGAACTTTCAGGCTTTGCACTAGTTGGCTAAAGAGCACTGAATATGATTATTCTTAAATAAACTACTGAATGTAACTCTGCTGAAGTAAATGTGCTGTTACATGCTACTACATGGTTCTACATGGTACTACATGCTTTTTTCTGAACTGAGCAAATCCATAGTAAGTTAAGCATCTAATTTTCTTCTTCATCAAGCTGCGTGTTCTATAAAATGTGTCTGATTTTAATGCTTAGTTGCAAAGATAAATGTGTGAAATGCTTAGCTTCCAGAGCAGAATTTTAAAATGGCAAATTTAAGTAATCAGAATATGGGGAGAGAAGAATTAATCTACATAGTTTTTAAACAAAATAATTTAATTTCATGATAACGATTTAATTCTATTCCAAAATTAGTGGTTTAAGAAATTTCATTTTGAAAAATAGAAAAAATTATTTTAGAATTTCTAGATAGTGTTTTTAGAGCCAGGAATATTATAGGTGAAAATGATTTCTGTATTTAAGATGCAGCTGCTTTAGCAAGAAATGTCTTTTCTCTTTCTCCAGGCGACTGGTGTCAGACTGGCTTTAATTGCCCAAAATATTGCTAACCTGGGGACTGGAATTATCATCTCATTGGTTTATGGCTGGCAGCTCACCCTGTTACTTTTAGCTGTTGTGCCAATCATTGCAGTGGCAGGAATGATTGAAATGAAAATGTTGGCTGGGCATGCTAAAAAAGATAAAAAAGAGCTGCAGGCTGCAGGAAAGGTGAGTGTAGAGAAGAGTATTTATTTGTTTCATGTATAATGTCATGTCTCACTACTCTACCTGGGAATAGGATGGAGCAGGTTCTCCTAGAAGCTGGGCTACAACACGTGCAGGACAAAGAGGTGATTTGAGCCAGGCAGCACAGCTTCACCAAGAGCAAGTCATGCCTGACTTGTCACTTTCTACAATCATAGAATCATAGAATAGTTTGGGTTGGAAGGGACCTTAAAGATCATCGAGTTCCAACCCCCCTGCCATAGGCAGG
>VZTY01032173.1:146636-170404 GCA_013400935.1 Turnix velox | reverse complement strand
AGCTCAATGTCCTTCCTGTGTTGAGGGCTCCAGAACTCAACACAGTATCAACACATCAACACATCAACAGTATGGACTTGTGTAAAGCCTTTGACACAGTCCCCACAACATCCTGCTAAGTTGGAGAGATCCAGATTTGATGGGTGGACCGTTTGGTGTAGAAGAAACTGGATGGATGGTTGTTCTTAGAATCAGAATTATGTTAGTCTGGGATAAAGAGTTGCAACATATTCTTAAATTTTGGTTAAAGCATTTCTGATTTTGTTGCAGATTGCCACGGAAGCCATAGAAAATATTAGAACTGTTGTTGGTTTGACCCGAGAAAAAAAATTTGAATTTATGTATGGAGAACATTTGCTTGGACCATACAGGTATAACAAAAAGAACTAAGCCAAAAAAAAATCTAAATTTAAATTATAGAATAAATTCTAAAGATTTACTTGGACTAACACAGATTTATTTTTTGTTTGTATATATGATTTAACATGTAACTTAGTTACCTCAGAATCAATGTAAATATTTTGCCTATCTTCTTATTAACAGATGCAACCACCAACAAACAGTTTTATGCTTTGAATTAATTCATTTTCTGTGATAATATTAGTATCTTCCCTTAGACTGTTACTTGATTTGTAAAAATGTTCCTTTTAAGTGAGCTTGGGCAGCCACCTAATCTAACCTCCTACCTGAAGTGCTTTAGATGTTTTTTGAAGTATGAATAAGACTGTAAACTTTTGACAAACTACTTCTTGACTTGTGAATGGAAAAAAAAAAAAGGGATATAAATCTACCTGGACAAAATCAAAATTCAAAACACTTAAAGTAAAAAACTGAAAAGATATTGTCAATAAAGTTTTATTTGCTCTAGAATAAAATGTCTCATTTTCAGACATTCTTCAGAAATGTCAAAGAAATGGCAGCATATGTACACAGAGATGATGGGAGGCAAGCAGGGCTGCTGCTAATTCATCCACCATAATAATTTGTGGGGTGGAAAAGATATTGCATTAGATTTTTCTCTGGCTGCTAGGTTTTGGGTGCATATCTAACTTGCAGAACAGTACCTAACCCTTCTCAGGGTTGACACTGAGGGGTTTGCTTCAAGATTTTAATCTTAATATTCTTCTAGTGTAAACAAGAACTTACTGCCCTATGGGTCATTTCATCTGGAAAAGAAAGGAAAAGGTTTTTTCAGTTTATATCTCAGTGTGTGTTAAACCACTGTTTTGGCAAAGAGTTTCTGTTTTATGTAAACTGAGCTTAGGCCTTCTGTTACACCATTATACTCTATTCTTTTTTTCCTCTGCCTTCTTTTGAATTATAGGTATAGTTTCATGATCCAAAATGTACCTTCTGCATCATGCATGCTGGCTTAAAATTGCTTAAAAAGGGATTTTTGACTGATAAAATCCTTCAAAATAGTAATCACAGACTAAACTCTGAAGTGTTTTAAAACTAGAACTATGAGATGGTAAGAAAGCAATTATACATAGCAGCTCTTTCCTTCTTCTGCATTTGGAAGTAAACAGAGACTAACTTTTCTCTTGGTCACTGTCTAATAGGAAAGAAGGGATTGTGTTGTACACTGTAACTTAATTGGTTCTTGCATACTAGAACTTCTGTGTGATTGCACATTTTCATTAAAATATTTGTTCATTCTTGCAGAAATTCTGTGAAGAAGGCACATATATTTGGGTTTTGTTTTGCCCTTTCCCAAGCAATGATGTTTTTTACCTATGCTGGCTGTTTCCGATTTGGTGCATACCTGGTGGTAAATGGTCACATGCAGTTTAAAAATGTCTTTTTGTAAGTATCCCTTTTGCAATCATTTTCATTTCTGTCAGTCCAGAGAAAGCTGTGTTTCCTGCTACAGAGAGCTTTAACAAAAACCTATTACAAAGTGAATTCTGTAGGTGACTACCGAGTATCAGCTGTTCAAGCAGGTCTAATTTTGGATTTCCTTTTCTCTATTTCTTTCATAGGGTGTTTTCAGCTGTTGTATTTGGTGCAATGGCATTAGGACAAAGCAGCTCCTTTGCTCCAGACTATGCCAAAGCCAAGATATCAGCAGCCCACTTATTTCTGCTGTTTGAAAGAGTGCCCTCCATAGACAGTTACAATGAGGAAGGAGAGAAACCTGTGAGTAAGCCCTGTGTAATATTACTTTTTGACAATATGGACAGAGCTCTTCTCACTTTCTTCAAACTGTTTTTTTCCTGGACTTGTGATTACTTCCTTGTCTCAAATGTCTCCTGACACTTTGTCCAAAGACAACATGGATGAAGTTCTCTATTGTGAGTCCAGCTTTTGGCCACACTGTCTAAGGGTTATTTGTTTTTAAATTCTGGTTAAGGTACAACTTGTGTAGAGTTCAGCCAGCAGAATGAAGAGTTCAGTGCTGCAGTCTGATTTTGTAGTTTCCCAAAGACTCAGACCACAGAGTTAAAGTCAGTTTTCCAGGAAATGCAAAACTATTGATTTCAATGGTAAAAAAAAAATAAATAAAGACTTCTGCAATTTTGAATCATCTGTAAAATCGCCTTAAAGATGTAACAGTGATTCCATTTCCATTACAGCAAACATTTGGAGGAAACATAACGATCAAAGATGTGGCATTTAACTACCCAAACCGACCACAAGTCAAAATCCTCCAGGGTTTGAATCTGAAAGTAGAAAAGGGACAAACTCTGGCTCTTGTTGGTAGCAGTGGCTGTGGGAAGAGCACTGTTGTTCAGCTGCTTGAGAGATTTTATGATCCACTTGATGGAGAAATTGTAAGTATTTTCATAAGAATGTATTGACGTGTTAAGTCAGAGTGTGCTTGTTTCATTTTGTGTGGAGCTATAAAGCATAATATGTATTTATTCATTTTTTAAACATTTCTAATGTTGAGGACAAGCAGTGGTTCATCAAGGTCCCATCATACCTAAATGAGGTAGTAGAGGCTCCAGCCCTGGAGACATTCAAGGCCTGGCTTGATGAGGTTCTGAGCACTTTAAAAGTTATTAAATGCACATATCTATGTATAGTCTAGGGTTTCCCACACTCCCCATCCAGCAACTTTATTGTTTGCACCTGATATTATTTATTGCTGTTTTCTTCTCTATGGGCAATTATAGTGACTGTGTAACAGCCTTCTTAGAACAGTCCTGATATATTTGTGTCCAAGTTGATATGACTTGTGTAATTATGAAACTGATCTATCCAGAACAAAAATATTTTATTGTCATTTATCTAACAATCTAACAGAAAATTTTGGAACATAGAGGAGAAGGAGGGGAAAGGGTTATGTAAGCTTTCAGTGTGGTATCTCAATGGCAGACATTCAAGGCATGAATTTGCACTAAGTGCCAAGTATCTGTATTGCCAAGTGACTGAAGTTTACAACGTTTGGTTTCCCAGCTTTTGGATGGCAAAAATGCAAAGACATTAAATATCCAGTGGCTGAGATCTCAGATAGGAATTGTCTCACAAGAACCAATGCTGTTTGACTTCACTATTGCTGAAAACATTGCATATGGAGATAACAGTCGTCAGGTGTCACATGAGGAGATTGTTAAAGCAGCAAAAGATGCCAACATTCATTCATTCATTGACTCATTGCCAGAGGTAAGTTATTTCTTTTCTTCTCAAAACTGGGGATGACCTACTGTGATAGAAGAAAATTGTGTCCATCTATGATTTGCTGGGGCATTAGAAATTCCTGCTATGCAAATAGATCTTGTTTTTAAATCTCCATCATTAATTATGTTTGCTAAACTTATTTTCACTCTGGGAGAGTCCACTGGCAGGCAGGGAGGTGAAAGTTTAAGATACCAGGGAAGAAACCCCACAATTGTATCTAACTGAGAGCTGGAGGTAGGGGGTGTGTTTTTTTAAATGAGTTAAACATTTATTTATAAGCAGCTATTTATCTCAAGCATATGTAAAAGACTCTACTAGACTGACAAGTTTCTTATGCATTTGAGTTATACCTAGTCAGAATTTATATTTTCTTTATTTCTGCAAATTACTTTCATATATGTGTGTATGCATACATGTATATGTATGACCAACACATAATAATGTAAGAATGAACATCTTGGGTCAGATGAAAGGTCCACAGTGCAGAAAATCATACAAGACACATTTACAATTCAGTATTCAGAAAGATTAAACTCAGATGCTCTTAATTTAGTTCTGTCTTTTTGAATAAACTGTTCAAAGCTGGAGGACAAATGTAGATACATAGATGTGTAAATGTCTATGTCTATACATAGAGATACAGGTTAATTTGGCCTGAAAATGATGCATCTGATACATTACTATTTTTAATTTAGGATGAATAAAGGCGGGTTAGAATAACTGCTTGATTAGGATGTTAGCTTGGAGTCAGGGTTTGACATACATTCTCATTGAGCTTTTCTTTTCTGTCTTCTCCATTGAGAGAGGGTTTGTTGCATTAAATTTCTGAACTGCTTGATGCTACACAGTGAAATATCTCTAGATGTATGGCAGATGGCAATTTCAGTCATCTGTTTTCAAAGAGCTATTGGCATGGAATGGGTACTGTCAGGGTCGGTATGCTTAAATATGCCAATTCATTTGCATTTCTAATCTGGACATAATGCATTGTTTGTAGAAATACAACACCCGTGTGGGAGACAAGGGAACTCAGCTCTCTGGTGGTCAGAAACAGCGCATTGCCATTGCCCGAGCTCTTGTGCGTCAGCCCCAAATTCTGCTGCTGGATGAAGCCACGTCTGCCTTAGATACAGAAAGTGAAAAGGTAACTTCATTGGGAGCCACAAGTCCAGAATCTAAATCCATGTTTCTTTGTGTAACAACTATTGTTTTCACCTGAACAGATTAAAGCCCAAAGCTGGAAATAGTGTTTTATGCAAATTATGTTTTGTTGTTAGCAAAGAAATGTAAAGTTCTTACTCCCCCTTGCAAAAAAAGTTTTGCATCTTTATGGCAATAGGCAGATAGCAGTAGCAATGAAGTAATTTCTTTGCATGGAATGCTTTAGGTTTCTGATGGAAAAGTGCTGTAGAAGTTGAATCATGAGGTGCAAACTTCACAACCTGAAAAGTTTGAGAATGTTGCCAGAGAGCCTTTTTTTCCCCTAAGAAATGACTAAAATATAGACCAAATTTTGCTCAAATCTAGACATAACTTGAGGCTTAACAGGAAAGTGCTAGAATTCCACAATTCTTTGTTTTACTAATTACATGCCAGTTAGGTACAGAAATGTAATCCCTTATGCTGTGTTAATAAGCATGCAGAATAAAGAAAGCAGAGATTAATGTTAGTATTTTTCTGCCAGTGCTAGCTTTAAGAAAAAACATGATTCACAAGACTCCCTGTGAAATCATGGGAACTGGTAAGATTGTAGTTGACCCAAGATTCCTGACGTAACTCCCAGATATAAGTAACCAGGAACCTCTGGAGGTCTCCAATGAAACCTCCTCTCAAGTACTCAAGTCAAACTAGTTTGCTTAGTGCTGTGTCCATTAGAGTCCTTGAAAATCTCCAAGGTTCAACAACCTCTCTTTTTCCCCCTATGCTTAATTTTCTTTGGAATAAATACTCCTTATATCCAGTGAGAACTTTTCTTGTTATAGTTTATGACCATTTTCTCTTGTTCTCCTACCATATGTCTTGTTGTGTCTCATCCTCTGAACTCTCACGGCATCATCTGCTCTGAGGGTTTTGGCTCCTTGGCAACACAGGCCAATGCTAAAGACAAAGATAATCCTTTCCTCTCCTAGTTTAGTTCAGAGATGGTGTTTGAGGTCTGGCTCATTAGAGCTGCCAGAATAGTTCACCTTTTGTTTTGTTCATTGCACAGATTGTTCAGGAAGCCCTGGATAAAGCCACAGAAGGTCGCACCTGCATTGTCATAGCTCACCGCCTCTCCACCATCCAAAATGCTGACAAGATTGCTGTGATCCAGAACGGAAAGGTTGTGGAGCAAGGCACCCATCAGCAGCTTCTGGCTGAGAAAGGAATTTACTATTCTCTGGTCAATGTTCAAAGTGGGTCAGCTACCATGTAAATTAAAGGCAGCGCTTAGCTCTGAACTGGCACTGGAATTATTTAAATATTACTATTTTTGTCACTGGAATTATTTCAGTACCAATATTCAGTCTTACTACTTTTCATAAGCCTAGACACCCAAAACCTATGAAGTAAACATACACCAGTTTCTCAGTGCTGTTTTCATTATTCAAAACCTCTACTGTGTGGCCAAAGCACGTGCACTCGTACAATCACACTAAGCCAAGTGTTTGCTTGCTTTCAACTCTGTCCAAATCACACTCATCATGCATGTTTGGTAAACAGCCTGTAAACATTTCTAATTTGGCTATTCCCAGAAACAAACCTGAAGCCTTATCCTTGCTGTGCCTGTGTAAGTTGTCACCTTGTTATGACAAACTGCAGGTCAGCTGGAGCTTGATGCTCCTAGATGTCTCTTGTTCTCATGGGGAGGCTTAGCCTGGGATGGCAGAAAGGTTGGAAAGATGAGCACAGGCTGAAAGCAAAGGTCCCACAACTGTAAGTACCTCACTGATGCTCAACTACTCATCAGTAAGGAGGTGCAACTGATGAAAGACTGCTGTAACACAGTAAAGAAGCAGCAAATAAGAAATCCCTCTCCTAAATGATGGGCAGAGCAAGGCAAGACACCTGCTCCAGCCTGGGAAACTGGTGTCTGTGTCTCTCCCAAAGTCCTAGGAGTCAGAGGTCAAGGGCTAAGAACTCTCTAAAGACTGCAGTGTTTTATAAACAGTAAAAATCTTGAATTTAGGCTTGGAGGAGTGGGGAGGAAGAACACTTTCCACTGTTGATTTCCTTCACTGAAGAGCTCTTGAACACAATCCCCCTGATGACCAAGTCTCTCAAGGACAATAACCACTGGTGCCAACATGAGCTCTGTGATGTTGTATATTACTTGCTTATTTAAGGAAAAACTGCTTTGAATATGTAGTAATAGTGATGAGTCATTATTAAGAACTAACAATTAGGAATGTATATTGTTAATATCTATGCAGTAAAGTTTATTTTGAATTTTAAAACTGGCCTCATTAATTAGTCTTCACACTTCTGTGATAAGAATTTCTGATTCCCTGAGATTTATACATGTGTATATATATGTATATATTTATACACAGTCTAACTGGCAATTAGGCCTATCAGTGTACTAATGAAGGAATACATATCTATCTGACAGGGCAACTCCTAGTTCCCACCTATTTTCCAAGTGTCCAGCTTTGTTTACAGCAATATAGAAAGAGTCAGGGCAGAACTTGAAAGGAGTGAGTTACTGAAGCTGAAATGTGAGCAGCATGTCAGCATTATCTATTCTCTAGTTATCTCTGAGGCTCTGATAAGCTGGTTGACATTGGGCTCACACTTTTTCCTTCTTAGACACTCTTGACTTTTCCTCTTGTTAATTTATTCCTACCTGCCCTTGTATGAACATGATGTTTCATACAGGGGTTTTTTTATTAATCCATGTGCTTTTTTATTGCACAAATTCTGCAGTCATTCCTTGATGTATTTCATTGTGATGCAAAACAACATGTCATTGCCATGGTCAAAAAAACCAGATAAATAAACTTTATGCACACTCATTCTATAGGATGGGTACAAGAAGTCACGTGGAATTATGAAGTCTTTTTCCACCCACAAAGTCAATTCAGCACAGAGATTTCTAATCTGAGTTTTCTCAAGGTTTTCTGTGGGGTAGCTCTACAGAGGATAAATCTCCATGTATCTCTATTTTCTTCAATATCAAAGAAGGTAAGTCATTGAAGATGTGAGTTATTTACATATCTTCCATACTAGAAACAACTCAGACATTACTCTTTATGCATACCAGAGCTGAGAATCACAGGTTTGGAGATTCAGCTTGTTAACTGTACAAGCATTAAGCTGAAGCATTAAGCAATATAGTTTGGAAGAGGTTTCATTCCCTGCAGTTTTCTGAGGAGCTCAATAAATCATCAGAAACTCTCATTTGAAATTTCTCCTTTGCAGACATGGTTATTCCTTCCAGCTTCCATCCTCTCATTACTTTCTCTGAGGCTTTAAAGACAGAAAGTGCCTGCTTTCTGCCTAAGAATCTTCCATTGATAGAGCATTTTGAAAATATCCTCCAAAGTTTCTCTACAATTCCTCACCAAAAATGGAGGAAAAGCTAGGGGGGATTTCTGGTTTTGAACTTTTGCACCATTTTTTTTGGATTTCATTATGTATTTGCTTCATTATCACCAATATTGTTTATCAATGATTTTTCTTTCGGTGGCCATGTCTTTATGTTGCCACACGATGGCCTCATTCATCCAGACAACAGGGAAGTTAATATGCTTTTTCCTGTTGGAGTTTCTTTTCCTATTTATGTATACCTTGTTCAGCTCAATATATCCAGTGCTCTCTCTAATACAATGGGCAATTTTGTTAGGAGGCTTTGGTTACTGTCTGGGCTTCTCACTCTGTTCTGCCCAAGGGAATGGCATCCTGACAGGATCACAAGCATCTCATCTTAAGTCAGAGTTCTTAAGACCCAGACTAAGGCAGCAAACTGCTCTTTCCAGCTTGTAGAACATTAAGCAGTCTTACTGGAGGCAATCAATGATGGTAGAGAATATTTATCTTAGCATTTAAATCATAGGCCTTTCATTTATTTCTTCCTAATTTAATCTTATTTGTCACAAAATATATTAAGATAAAAGAGAAGGTTAAAGAAAAGCCTTCCCCTGTATTAAAAATATTTCTGTGCATTATGAGAGCAAAGAGATTTTTATTTAATCTGGGCAATTAGATTGCAGATATGGAGTATGAGAGCCATTTTCCTGAGTGAATCCTTAAAGAGATATTACGTACAACATCACTACCATTTTCCACTAAAATTCAAGTGCCCTGTAATTTTTAGGGAAGGCATGTAGAAATCTACAAAATAGAGTATTAAAATGTTACAATTATGTTAAAGTGCAGCTCTTCACCTTTCCATCCCTCCATTCAGCTGGTAAATAATGGTATCAATTTGTTCTGAAATTATATTTTTTGTGTTATACTATTTAGTCAGAGCAAATTCTTTAGCTTTACCTTATTATCTTAATTGCATTTGTCCTAGAAAATCCATTTTCTGTGGCATCACTGTTCTTTAGCTATTTGGAAACCAGTGTGGATTTTTGCTTCTAAGTTTCATCAAATAGAAGAGTCAAATGATCTGGTAGCCATTTTCTCCCAGTATGTTCTAGATTTTCAGGTTCATTACATTTCCCTAAATTATAGTAAAATCTGTATCTAACATGTCCACACCAGAGAAGAGCTGACATACAATTCACAATGACACACTAATGAAAATTTCTTTGTGGGTGACAGTATGTCTCCATACACAGGACTCTATCCAGAAACAGAACACTCTGACAGTATTTGAGTGAACAGTTTATTGTTTTGAGTGTGGTTGAACACTGGGACAGGTGGTTTGGAAAGTCTGGGGAGTCTCCATCTGGATATTCAAACCCAGACTGGACACTCCCTTGAATAACCCGCTCTGCTTGCCCCTCCTTGAGCTAGGATTTGGACTAGATAATCTATAGAGGTACCTGCCCACCTCACACTCTCTCTAACTCCACAGCAAAAATCTTCATCAACCAATGAACCAGATGTAGTCAGTATGGTGGACTTCAGGATGTAAGAACTATTCAATACAACAAAAGCTGCATTAAGAAGTCCTTAGAGCAATGGAGAGCTCAACACAGGCTAAGAGCAAAATATTGCCAAGTAGTTTTTGGGATTCATGTGGGCTTTGTTTTTATGAATACCCATCAAAATGATTGGAAACCCGGCCAGGAACATCTTTAAGAGCAGCTGGTACACGTTGACTGCTGTCTAGACATAACAAGTAAGCCACAAAGACAGTTTTTGAAAGCTGCCAGTCCTGTATTTCTTGTTGTAAGGAAGTGGATGAACTTTGTACAGAATAGTTCCACCTCTTCCTGGGGCAGAGCCAGTTGTGTTTGCTGATATTTCCCCTCTCTCTGTTTCTCCCCCACTATGCATGTATGCTTATGCTCTGGGTGAGCACAGATTCCCACCATTGTATAAACACTTTCAGCAGTGACCACAGAACCTTTAGGAAGTGTCTTTCCACCATACGCTGTACTGCTTTGGGAGAGGTACCTGGCTCTACTCACTGTGCTGGATTGAGTCTGGAATCTACTTGCAGATCTTTGCAGAATCTACTTGCTCATCTTTGAGAATGTTTTAGTCCTTAACATCTAATTGCCACTAATTTCAGCAGGAGTTAGACCCTATCCACTAGTCCTAATTCCTGCTAATTCACATTCCTTTGTGAGAGTGCACTAGCTGAGATCACTCCCAGATCTTTCTCCCAGCCAGAGCCTTGTCAAGTGCACCCAGATATAGGAGGGCAGAAGGCTTCTAATTGAGACATATTTGGTGAGATTCCAACTCATTGCTGCAATGTAAAACTTTTACAGCTAGTTAAAACAAGTTACTTAGCCTCTCACCTCCCCCACCTAGCTTTAAAATACATCAGATGATAAGATTAATTTCCCTGTTGATGTTTCTGGCAGACTTTGCCAGAAAGACTCGTTCAGACTGGAGCAGCTCCCATTTTGGAGAAAACAAGTTTCCAGAGCTGGTCACTTCACAGACTATTCAGAATTATAAAACAGTTGAGGTTGGAGGGGACCTCAATGGCAAGCCTACCCCAACTCTCATTCAATTCACAGCAGACTTTGAGGTTATTCATCTGCCCTCAGGCAAACCCCACAGAACATTAAGACAAGAAATGGAAACACAAGNGGGGGAAAAATGGGAGGATTTGAGTGTTCCCCATGAGAGGGTGAGACACTGGGACAGGTTGCCCAGAGAGGTGGAGACATCCAAGGCCATGAAGGAGCATGATCTGGTGCAGGATGTCCCTGCCCATGGCAGGGGGTTGGACCTGGATAATCTTCAGGCCCCTTCCAGTCCAAACCAGTCTGTGATTCTAGGATTGAAAGCCTTGTCCCGGCCAGGTGTGGAATTCCTGCAGCAATGGAGACTCCACACCCTCCCCAGGTCAGCTCTCCAGCTGTTTCCCAATCCTCTCACAAGTTTCTCTCAGGCTTTAGCTTTGAAGCAGCTCTAAGTTTTGTTTCTGTTCTACAAGACCCTTAATATTGGAAGTCCCTTTTACTGACTTTCTGACTTGTTTTAAAGGAGGTTTCTTGTAGTTCTTCTCTTTAGTTAACTCTCCCATAGTTTAACATGACAAAAACCTCGTCATTCTAACTTTAGACATGCTAAATTTACCTCTTAAAAATTTCTATTGCCTCGATTACAACTAGAATATTTTCAATTTAGCAACTTGCATTTTAATATTGTATGCAGCAGACAGTCAATTAACCATTTATCTGCAAAAGACAAAACCTGTGATTAGGCAAGAAGGAAGCTCTTTATTTTTTTTCCTTAAGCTGTGGCTGGCAATTGGCAAAGCCAGAGGAAAGCCTGGCTTGTATAGCAATTGTAAGGCAGGGAAAAACATTGTGTTTGCTTTCTAAAACTCCAGAAATGTTTGTTTGCTTACATGTCATAAATTGGCTTTACATTTGTTCAGGTAGTTTAGAAACCTTTCATGAACTTCATGAACAGCTATTATGCAAAAATAACAACACTGTTGCTAATAATTATGTAGTCATAAAATAATTCAATTACACGCTAATGATCTTCTGGGTTTCATATTTGGCAAATCTGGAGGAAAGTTCAAGTGAATATTGTATTTGATGGATTTAAATAAGACAGATATTTTACACTGAAATCCAACTTTTCTTTTTTCCAAATAAGTGCTTCAGAGTCACTGATCCCTCTGAATAATGAATCTGAATTGCTGATGAGATACAAAAGTGTATGAGTGACAAGATTTCCTTCCCTGGTATCTTATAGATGGGGAGATGTTGAGTAATCTCCAGCACAGCAGAGAATTTTACATTTGTTTTCTCAGGAACTTGGCAGCAACATTCAGACTTTTGAAACACCTCAGAACCGACTTAAAGATTTCTCAGAACTTGTAACTGACAGAGAATGAAGATGTATTTTTAGCTTTATAACAAGAGAAAATATATTTTTTAGTCAGTAGTCTTTGCAAATGGATAGTGCACATCCAAGGGATTGTTCCTAAATGGGAGGTTCCTTGGTGTTGCTCTTTAGTGAGCATCTGATCAGCAAAAACACATCACATTCACAAGCAACAATGTCTTGTAAAGCTACATTTTATATGAAATAATGTGGAGTTTATGCTTCTGCAAAAAGAATATAGAGATTGTTAGCACAACTTAGGCTTGAGGTTTGTGTTCCCATATCTTTATTAAGCTTTTAGGTCTATTGTGTTTATAGTTACATGTAAAGATCATCGTGTCGTGTTCCTCATCCCATTGTAATCTGAAGTGATTAATTTCCCTTGGGTAGCCTAATTAAGTCATGTGCAAATTCAAGATTACAGTAACTCTATTTCATGTTGTAGGAGATCACTAGGTTTGATGATCCTAAAATTAGCACTGGAGCATTAACTGTAAGACTTGTTACTGATGCCTCACAAGTGAAAGGACTAGGTAATAAGGACTGGCCTTTTTCACATCTGGTTTAGCATGGAATAAGTTACAGACCAGATTTTAATTGGTAGAAATCCCATGCACACGGTCATCTTAAGCTCTTCTTTATTAAATACTGTAATATAATGTGTAATAATTTATCAAATATTTATAAATTAAGTCAAAGTCTGCCGTGTTGTATTGTTCTGGCAAAATGGTGATAAATATGAAACAGAAAATTAAAAAGGCAAATTATTAAATTATAATCTCAAATAAATTCTGGCATTCAGAGCTTACTAAATAATTTTAAAAGTCTGGAGTCCCTAATGCCTGTCCTTGTTCATGCTTCCTGCCCTTTCCCTGCACTCTTTTTACCTTTTCCTTGTTTCTTTCCAGCTTGTTTCCTTTCAGAGTCCCCTCTCTTCTATCTGTCATCTCTCTCACCTTGCATGTTTCTGTAAGCTTAGGGTAAAAAGGTAGAGCACAGAAATCAGCAGTGAAAAAGATGATGAAAACATGTGAGTGACAGTGTGGCTGACTCTACCCTGCTCATTTTCATTCCTTCCCTTCTCAGATGAGAAGCAAGAGCCTGGGAATCTGTGTCAAAGGAGAAGGTGAGTGTGGGAGCCTTGAAGGAGGGTGTTACTTCATTTCAGAGCTGTTTCCCCAGCTTGCTAAGACATGCTGTCTCAGCACAGACTGAACTTTGCAGGAACTCCAAGCAGCACAGCATCTCTTCTTCTGGGCCTTTCTTCACATTGTACCACAGTAAGCTCTGCAGAGGGATTTGGGCACAGCAAATCTTATTCTCATGATCTTTATCAGGAAATTTTATCAGAGGCATTTCTATGCCCCCAGACTGATTCAAGAACACTGTGGGATGTTTGCTCCAAGTAACAAAGGAAATTCCTCCTGATTTTGCCTTCCAGGCATTTTGGGACAAATCTACATACCAATGATTCCTTAGGAGGTCAAATCACAAGACATCTATGTGTGGATGTCCCCTGATACACATAAATAAGCATACTCTAATATACTTTTTTCCCTAGAGTAAATATGACAAACAGCCAAGAGAATTCAAATGAACTAACTAATCTATTATTCCTTGAAAAAGCCACAAACCTATTTTTCTTTACTTGATAGGGTAATCAAGAAAAAATAATGTCTCTGATTGTTCATAAAATTTGGCCAAAGAAGTAATCACATTGAGTTCATTCCTACATACTGAAATATTGCAAAGTTATTTCATAGTCGAGTGGTTTACAGCTGATTATCAGCATCTCATGACGACTTCCTTGGAGGCTATTTGTAAGAACATTTACATGATTTTTAAGCCATAAATTGAATATCTAGTTTTGACAGACTATATTAATAGAAACTATTTTTTGCAGATCCTGGATTTAGACAAAATTTAAAATACCTGTATCTCGATGCTTCACTATCAACATGACAAGCAAGCCTGAAGAAAACAAGTCCCACTGCACTACTCTTGGAAAGAGGGGTTCTTCCTGTAAAAAAAAATGCTGGTGAAGAAATGTCATCTTCACACAACCACGATAAAAATATACTGCTCCCAGTGAAAGGTAGTGCTGGGACAGCATAGCCAGAAGAGAGTGAGTGTATTTCATGTCTCTCTTACAAGCAGCAGCATTACTCAGACACTTATTTAATGGAGTCAATTAGCTCCTGGCAAAATTTACAAATACACAATTTGGAGTTGGCACAGACACTTTGGGGGGGGCTTCACAGAAAGAAGTGGGATTCTGTTGTGTCCAGATCTTACAAAGGTGACAATACATGATAAAGAACTGAGCTTCAGTTCCAGGTAATTTCTACACAGTGAATAATTTTTAATTATCTTTTTCCATAAAATGAGTTCATTGGACCAAAATTAGGAGCTCAAATACTTGAGCTCCTTCAGAAAATACATTACAAAATTACTTTCCAAGGTGCTTTATGTTTTGAGTTTTGATTTACTGCATTCTTGACCAAGATCAAATGAATAATTGCAATCAGAACATTTCCTGATTATATTCATTAACTACATGTAAATGCCCTTAATATTTGGAGCACATTAAGAAAGTTAAGGCAGGATCTTTGAGTTTTCAGTCAAGATTGGACACCCAACATCATAAATCATTTTGGAAAACTTCTACCCACTATTTATTCTCCTGTGGTAAAAGAGGAAGATTTTCCAAAGACACCAACTGAGACAATGCCAAGCTCTCACATGAGCCAGGAAAACCTGTCTCTACACTTCTAAGAATGGCTCATGGGTTTGCATTTCTCCTGTAGGAGTTTTGAAAGACTCCTGATAATCCAAGAAGAGTTGAGAATGAATCCTGGGGAAAAAATTTCTTAAATGATGAGCTCAAAATCACTGGTGGCTTTTGGAAAAGTGAAGGCATGTTTACCCTGGCATTCCAAATGCAGGTGAGGAGGGTTTGTTCAGTTGCTCCTACCTGGGCTCCCACAGTGATGAGAGCTGCATGGCATCATCCTGCTGGCAGGTTTCACAAGCCTGCTGAAATACAAACCCCTATTGCTAGCTGGTATTAAAACTGCCTCAACTTCATAGTTATAATCCACCTAATTGGATATATTTACCAGCAGTGTATCTACAAATGTTGCAATCACTCTTTCAACAGTATTGTAGGTGTATTTTATTGCTACGATTCTATTTATTGAATTGTGTTAAAAAAATTCCCATATAATCTTGTTGTTCTGCTTCTGAAGCCATAGAAAATACTCAAACTGTTGCAACCTTGACTCAGGGCAGGTTTGATTTTTCTGGAGGGAAGGTGAAGCTTGGATGAAGCCACCTGAGCAGAAACCTTGAACAGACAACAAAGCCTCAGACAACTGATGTGCAAGTTGACCATAATAGATTGTCACATACTTCAGTAACCAATATATTTGAACAGATGAGTGCACATGGCCTGTCTTAGAAGAGAGCACAGAATACATTTTGGGGGTTCCCCCCCCCTCTTAGATAACCTCAGTAAGTTTCTGATTTTAACTGCTCACTTATTTCAATGTTTCTAGTTTACTTTGTTTTTCAGCACACAGATTTTCAATATATTCTATCTGATCATGGGGAAAGAAAAAATTTCTGCATTTCTCATGCCATTTCAAGTTCTAGAACAAGATCAAATGGAGACAAATTGCTTCACTGGCCTCACCAGAGCCTACTAGTATCACTTATGTTAACAACTTTTGGAACTGAATGGAACTTATCAGCAGCACTGCTTAGTTTGGCCACCCAACCACTGCATCATCACTTAGCACCTTACAACTATGTAAAGGGAAGATAAAACTTGACAAGCTCTTTTGTATCTTGAAGCCTCTGGAAGCCAGAGCTCAATGTCTTTGCATTATCTGTGTTGTCAGCCTGCCCACATGCCAATGAGTGCAGCCACAAGTCCCTGCTTTAGTCTCAGTGCTTTCAAAGCAAAGGGTCCAAAGACAACAAAGACAAAATTTTAAAAAGCCTAAACACTTGATGCCTCAGTCCCATATAGTACATAGATCACAAACTTAAGAGTAAAGCATTTTTGATTCAAAGTTTCTCAACTAACAACACAGAATTAACACCACACTGATGAATTCATGCATCCAGGGCACATAAGTAGCTCTAATAATCCACAGCATCTTGTTTCCTCTGGATACACTGGTCCTTAGTTCCTCTAGGCAATACACAGGCTGTCCCCTCTGAACAGGAAATTCTGCTTACAATAGTGACTGAATCACAAATCCTCAGTGACACACCTGCCCAAGTTAGGTTTTGGGTTTTTTTCCCCACATTTTTGACAGAATTTCTATGCTCCCAGAAATCCCTAGAAACAGAGTAGGTGTATGGTAAATAAATGCAAAATTAGCCCACACTTCAGATTTCCAGTGGTTTCAATGACTCTGCTTGTCACTGCTGCAATCAGGTTTACTAAATCAATTACAGGGTGGAAGGCTGTAACTATCCAGCAATTTGTATAGAAAAGGAGAATAAAAAATCAGTCATATCTTAATCCAAAATCCTAATCCATCCCACAGTATCATAAACTCAACATAAATTCACTAAATAACATAGTTCAGAAATCCATTTAATCCATAGGATTAAATGTCTCTTAAATGTCATTATGTCTCTTAAAACTCCAAAAACTATAGAAGAGATAGAGCAATGGCTACTTGGGAATTTCAAGTTCACCTGCAGCCATCATTTCTCTTTAGCAAACTGTACTTGCTACACATTGAACAGCCCACCTGTAAATCAGTCAATACAAAGCTGATTTTTACAAGAATTTTATTTCTATGACAGGAAAATACAAAGCTGCTCAAACAGAAGAATCAAGTTTTAAAATCCTGAGAATTGTCTCATACTGCATTCAGTGCTTACAGTTAGTTTATTATTAGTGTAAAACAGCAGGCATTCCCAGCTCCCTAAAGATGAAGACTCTGTGGAATCTGCAATTAGTACACTGCTTTCTGTCTTTGAGACAATACATACATCAGGTGCAGTGGAAACATCCCCATCCACAGATACAAATTTATTTGGTAAAATCAGAATAGTAAAAGGGAACTCAGAAAATAACATAGCCTGATGGAGGCAGCTGTTCAATTTCATAAACCACTATGAATAGGAAGTATTACCACCCAAGAGGGTAGTGGTTTACTCTTAAGTATGTAGTTAAGTGCTCTGCTGGCATAAGCAACATCAGTAAACTACGGTGTCTTCTACATGTTACTACTAAGATCATAAATACCAATCTCCTATAAATTCTCCACTTGTCACACCCCATCTCTCACGTATATTTGCATTGTTGAGGCATATTTCAATATTGCATAGTTCTACACAGGTAAGGTACTACTTCTTGCATTGTTGTTGCACATGGCTACATTACTTACCACAGTAAATCTCATAAAAATAGGTAGATTTCACATAGAACATCACATGTCTTAATTTGAATACAAGAGTACTCCTAACTAGCATTTCATTTCCAAGTACTACATGTAAGTGGTGAACTTGCAAAGGCTGAAATAGCATTCTCAACCTTACAGCTGAGCTGCTAATGTTAACTGCAGCATGTCCTGGAAACACTGGAACACAGTTCTACACAGCACCTCTGCGTTAGTCTCTGGACACGATTTCCAAGAAGAACAGGCAACAAGGATCCTATCAATACCAAGAACAATAAAGTTATCACTCTTAATTGTCATGGTCTAGGCCAAGAGTCAGTCACACAACAAAATGCCACATATGCCATCTCAACATTCAAAAAGAACTCTGATCCCTCGTGCCTTCAGTAAGCAGGAATGTTAACACATTTGCAACTTAAGAATTTTGATTTAAATGCCTATTTCTACATGCACAGTGACATAACCTTTCACTTACATTTGAAAATATTATCAAGTACATTTCTTCTCTGCATTTCTTTAAACTAAGGTTTAAAGTACTTTTTTCTATTTACCTAATGAGAGGCAAATATTTATCTAGTTCTGTTTATCTTAACAGAGCCATAGATCAAAGTATAAATGGTTTGTGTTCTCAGACTGAATTCGATCCACACACAATCTATATTTAGCTTTAGGAAGAAATAATCCTAATTACACCTAAATCACAAAACAGCAAGTTAATCCATAATCAGAATAGTTTATTAGATGTGATGAAGAAGCAGTAATTTTTATCTATAAGACCGAAAGCCAAAATTGGGTATTTTCAAATTCTGCTATTTTATGAGAGATGAATCCAGACATTTACTGAAGGAAGTCTGCCTCAAGTTAAGAGCTGAGCCATGTCACTGCCAAACAATGGACAGTGAGTCTTTCTGTGCCTTATCTGCTCCATCTCAGTTACTCACTACTTTTTAAAAAACATCTTTCCATGCTGTATTTAGTGATCTCTGAAAAAATAAATGCTTGTTTTCAAGTTAACTTTTTTTGTTCCTTTCTCCTTTCACCTTCCCTACTCCTTTCTGCTTACTGTCAGTTTGTTGGTGCTCATTTTGCCTCTGCTGTTCCATCCTTCCTCCCACACATGGCTTCCTCACAATGTCAGTGCCTCCATTCTAATGTACCTCACTCCTTAACCTTTGCTGATGAGTTCAGCTGTGTTTCTTCTCTCTTTTCCTTTCCATGTTACACTTCTTAGCTGCCTTTCCCCATTTGTGACAGACAGAGCCATGCCCCAAATGAAATGATACCTTACCTGTCATCTCTGATTGAATAGAAAAAGCCATAGCCGTGTTCAACCATGGGGAGCGCACTTCCATTAAACATGGTATAGCCAGTCAGACTGGTTGAAAGAACAAAATTCCCACCTCCTCCGCTGCAAAACAAGACAAAAAAAAAGCCCTACAACTTCCAAAGACAGTTTAAAGCAATGTGATGTTCACAAAAAAAGTGATTTTATACTAGAGATAAATAAATCATCCAAAATAACCAAGTTCTCAGTATCAAGAGATACAATCTCCCCATGAAATAAGAACAGGAAATACCTAGCTGTGAAGGCTTTATCCACATAAAGTTCTGGCACTGGTAGTCCTTGCTCTTGTGCTATGAGCAGGAGACCCAGAAGATGACGATCAAATCCTGTCAAATAAATGCAAATACCACATCATTAATAACAGCATTTCCAGCTTTTTCCACTTCTTCTGGTCTGCACAGCTTGAAGCTCAAACAGCAGATTAGAAAGATAAATGGGTTTACTAAAAATCAAGACTCATAGTGTGTGTGTATATATATATATATATATGCTGTGTTTCTCGAGTATATATTCCAAGGATCCTTCATTACATTCATTTAGTAGCAGTGAATCCAAATACAAACCAAATAAGCAATATAAACCCAGCACAATTCCTGTGGAAAACAAAAAAACAAGAAGACTTTCATTTCAGTCAAGAAATTCCAGAGTGAAGCTGGCCCACTAGCAATTAGGTGAAAATGCTTTCATGGCCACAATTGCTCCCTTTGGGTTCATCAAGTGATTACTTCCCAGCTGCTCTCTCATTAGCAGAGCAGTTTCCCATGCTAACACAAAGGAGTTGGAATTTCTCTCAGATCTCTTCCACTTTCAAGCCACACATATATCTGATCAGAAGGTATTCTGGAAACATTTAGCTGTGTAGAAAAGGTGAATTAATATTCAAATTTTACATGCTTTTGGAGCACAACAAAGTGTGCAGGAGCAAGGCTTTTAATCCCCCTTCACAAAATTAAAGTGTTAAGGGGGTAGTTTTCACGCAGGTTGAAAAGAAAAAGATAGAAAATATATTAACAAACAGCAGTATTCCCTTTTCACCCCCAATAAAATACAAAACAAAAAAGCTTTGGATTTCTGAGTACCTTTTCCATTCTCACAGTCTTTCCTTATTTTATTGTGCTTTGCAAATGCCTTATGCATCAGTTGCAGTCGTTCATAAGTCTGTATGAAGTAAGGGACACAGGATTTATTAAAAAAAACCAAAAAAAACCAAACAAACCCACAGCACCAGAAAACCAGAACAAACAATCCAGATGAGTAACACATCAGAAACTGTAGAACATCAAGTTTTTCCCATTCAGCTTCTAGCAATTATAGGTAAAACTAAAAGGAGAAACTTGAAAGGTGTATTACAACCTCCCTCAAACTCTTTCTTCCAAATCTCTTTTTCTGAAGAACTTGCTCCTTTGCTTCCAGTATCTCTATTGTGCTACTTAGATCCCTTTTGCACTGAACAATATTCTAAACCTTCTGCATTTTCCTGAACAAGCAAACCCAATGGAACGCAGGCACGGGGAAACAAAAGTAATCCAAACCAAAAGCTTCCCACAGATTTACTTGTCTAGAAACCTACTGCCTCTTCATTAAAAAACACATCATGCCAACTGCATTCCTTGATTTTCCCTGCTCACTGAAATACTACCTCCACAACATCACGNAAAAAAAAAGCCCTACAACTTCCAAAGACAGTTTAAAGCAATGTGATGTTCACAAAAAAAGTGATTTTATACTAGAGATAAATAAATCATCCAAAATAACCAAGTTCTCAGTATCAAGAGATACAATCTCCCCATGAAATAAGAACAGGAAATACCTAGCTGTGAAGGCTTTATCCACATAAAGTTCTGGCACTGGTAGTCCTTGCTCTTGTGCTATGAGCAGGAGACCCAGAAGATGACGATCAAATCCTGTCAAATAAATGCAAATACCACATCATTAATAACAGCATTTCCAGCTTTTTCCACTTCTTCTGGTCTGGACAGCTTGAAGCTCAAACAGCAGATTAGAAAGATAAATGGGTTTACTAAAAATCAAGACTCATAGTGTGTGTGTATATATATATATATATATGCTGTGTTTCTCGAGTATATATTCCAAGGATCCTTCATTACATTCATTTAGTAGCAGTGAATCCAAATACAAACCAAATAAGCAATATAAACCCAGCACAATTCCTGTGGAAAACAAAAAAACAAGAAGACTTTCATTTCAGTCAAGAAATTCCAGAGTGAAGCTGGCCCACTAGCAATTAGGTGAAAATGCTTTCATGGCCACAATTGCTCCCTTTGGGTTCATCAAGTGATTACTTCCCAGCTGCTCTCTCATTAGCATAGCAAGTTCCCATGCTAACACAAAGGAGTTGGAATTTCTCTCAGATCTCTTCCGCTTTCAAGCCACACATATATCTGATCAGAAGGTATTCTGGAAACATTTAGCTGTGTAGAAAAGGTGAATTAATATTCAAATTTTACATGCTTTTGGAGCACAACAAAGTGTGCAGGAGCAAGGCTTTTAATCCCCCTTCACAAAATTAAAGTGTTAAGGGGGTAGTTTTCACGCAGGTTGAAAAGAAAAAGATAGAAAATATATTAACAAACAGCAGTATTCCCTTTTCACCCCCAATAAAATACAAAACAAAAAAGCTTTGGATTTCTGAGTACCTTTTCCATTCTCACAGTCTTTCCTTATTTTATTGTGCTTTGCAAATGCCTTATGCATCAGTTGCAGTCGTTCATAAGTCTGTATGAAGTAAGGGACACAGGATTTATTAAAAAAAACCAAAAAAAACCAAACAAACCCACAGCACCAGAAAACCAGAACAAACAATCCAGATGAGTAACACATCAGAAACTGTAGAACATCAAGTTTTTCCCATTCAGCTTCTAGCAATTATAGGTAAAACTAAAAGGAGAAACTTGAAAGGTGTATTACAACCTCCCTCAAACTCTTTCTTCCAAATCTCTTTTTCTGAAGAACTTGCTCATTTGCTTCCAGTATCTCTATTGTGCTACTTAGATCCCTTTTGCACTGAACAATATTCTAAACCTTCTGCATTTTCCTGAACAAGCAAACCCAATGGAACGCAGGCACGGGGAAACAAAAGTAATCCAAACCAAAAGCTTCCCACAGATTTACTTGTCTAGAAACCTACTGCCTCTTCATTAAAAAACACATCATGCCAACTGCATTCCTTGATTTTCCCTGCTCACTGAAATACTACCTCCACAACATCACGGCTTTTTTTTTTTTTCAATTTTATATTGAAAACTACATACTAAAACCAGACAGAACTAAACATCAACACATACTTTGGCAAAGGAGACCTAGGAAAACATCTCTAGACACCCAAGATCTTTGCTTCTAAGATATTACCAGTTCTTCAGTTATAGCTACTTAACACTCTTCATCATTTGTAGTCATTACATGAGAAACTGAAGCAGAGAATGTGAAACAAAGGCCTTTGCCACTCAATTTGGAGGAAAAATGAAGCTACTGAGCTCACAAGGGGTGAAAAATAAAACAGTTGAGACAAGAAGATTTGTTACTACATATCTAATTTAAGGGACTTTCTAGTACCTTGGGGTAGACTTTTACATGTCTTAATTTCAATACCATTAAATAGGTAAAACACTTTTTCACATCCCTAGAGCTCAAAACTCAACACATCAATAGGAAGAAACCTGATGTCACAATTGAAAATTATGAAGAAAAAAGTGCTAGAGTTAGTGTTAGAAGTAACAAATCTCTACGTGTACTACCCAGAGAAGCCTGCTAAGTGGTTAGAAAATAACTGAAGAGCAGAAATCAGTATTTATTGTAATAGAAAAGCAGATTTGAGTAACAGCCAGAAAACCAAGTTTAAAAGTCGCAGCATGTGTCAAAATGAGTTTGTGAAAACCAGGAAAACACACTCATGAAGACTAACAAATACACATACTTCCTGATAGCCATATTCAGTGGATATTTCAGATCCACTAATAATACAGAACCTTTGACATTCCTAAGGAGGAGCCTTTTGTTTAAAAAACCTTCTCCTCACTTCATGTCTCAGGCTCTGAAAAATGTGCAGTTAGGAGAAGAGAAAGAGCTCACACTTGGCAAGAATGGCATGAAATGCTCTCCTAGCCAAGCACCAGGGGGTAGGCTGCTGGGAAAAGGTCACCAGTTCAGCTATTCAGAAACTCTAGAATACATCCCTGCTGCCACTTGGACACACACAAATTTCAATCTCCCTCTCACACTCAATTACATTCACATTTTCTGATCTCATTTAAAAATTAGAACAACGGAACTACTCCGCAGCAGTTACTTCATGAGGTATGGGGGAAGAAAGAAAAAGAAAAAAAGAAAAAAGGAAAAAAAAGGAAGAAAAAAAGAAAAAAGAAAGAAAAAAGACAAAAAGATAAAAAGAAAAAAAAGAGAAAAGAAAAAAGAAAAAAGGAAAAAAAGAAAAAGCAAGAAAAAAAGCAAGAAAAAAGCGCCAATGCACCTCAAGACACCTACATAGTTGAAACCAAAATGTAAATAGGACAGAAAAGCAAACAAGCCCACACACGACAGCTCACCTCAGTCACCCTGACCAGAGCCAGACTGCAAGCTACCCAACATTTGAAATCTGTCTCGCTTGAAACTGGCCAAATCCCATTAATGACACAATAGGAAAATGAGGTTTAAGAAGATCCAGTCACAGGCCTTCTAAATACTTTATGATTAAAGTAGGATTTCAGTATTTACAGTGCTAGAAGGATCCAGCATGGACTTGCACCACTCCACTGCTTCCATAGTACATGATCTTATGGTCTCTGTGCGGCCATGATAGAAACGCCTGGTCATGGCAGTTTCGTAACAGCAGCCCGGGCTAAGAAAATAAAATATGGAAGAGTATCTCATTAACTTGAAAAAACTGTATGCTGTCTTAAGGAAAAAAA
>VZTY01032173.1:132521-143329 GCA_013400935.1 Turnix velox | reverse complement strand
AAGAAAAAAAGAAAAAAGAAAGAAAAAAGACAAAAAGATAAAAAGAAAAAAAAGAGAAAAGAAAAAAGAAAAAAGGAAAAAAAGAAAAAGCAAGAAAAAAAGCAAGAAAAAAGCGCCAATGCACCTCAAGACACCTACATAGTTGAAACCAAAATGTAAATAGGACAGCAAAGCAAACAAGCCCACACATGACAGCTCACCTCAGTCACCCTGACCAGAGCCAGACTGCAAGCTACACAACATTTGAAATCTGTCTCGCTTGAAACTGGCCAAATCCCATTAATGATACAATCTTTAAATGAGGTTTAAGAAGATCCAGTCACAGGCCTTCTAAATACTTTATGATTAAAGTAGGATTTCAGTATTTACAGTGCTAGAAGGATCCAGCATGGACTTGCACCACTCCACTGCTTCCATAGTACATGATCTTATGGTCTCTGTGCGGCCATGATAGAAACGCCTGGTCATGGCAGTTTCGTAACAGCAGCCCGGGCTAAGAAAATAAAATATGGAAGAGTATCTCATTAACTTGAAAAAACTGTATGCTGTCTTAAGGAAAAAAAATCCTGAAGTTCCAACAAGTACCTTGCATACCTAGCTCAGTTAGGAGTGTCAATAAGACACTGATTTTCTTTGAATTTTATGTCTGAAAAAGAGCCACAAAGGAAACCTACAAGCCAGTAGGTACCAGTACTGTAATTGTAGCTTGAAAAGATTGGGGTGTTATATCTATTTTCTGCAGATTATAAATTTCTCTCTCTAGTATAATTACGCTGAAAATATGCAAGCTTCTGTTTTGCTATCTATATCCCTTAATACATAATCTTCACCATCCAAAACCTCAAAAAAATTAAGAGAAATCCAAAACAATCAGTATGTCCCACTGCGTTTATAAAAAGTCTCAAAGCCTTCTCTATTGCACAGTGACACCCATCGAGCTCCTGCCTGGAGCATCCCCAGCCCTGTGACAGCCCACCACTTCATCTACAGTTCACATGAAACATGCTGTGTGTTTCAAACAGATTTAAGAAACTGTTTTAGCCAGACATTTATTCCAATATTCATCAAGCTGAGATCTACTGACCTTTCTTATGATGACACACACGTCCGTGGTAACTAAGCATCATACCCATATGATGAAACCCTCATTTTTAAAAGCAAGCAACATTCACCAGGTCAGTAATGACTTATAAAAGTCATAGTCAGTGTTAGTTAGCAAACAGAAATTAAGGAATACCAAGAAGGATGCTGCTTTTTACCAAAAATACAAAATAAAGTGATGCACCCAAGGATGCAGAGTTAGGCTTTTGGAGGGTTACCACATCTCTCTCATTCTGCCCAAACCTTCACATTTAATGTTGCTAAAGAAAGTGAGAGCCTATTTTACTGCTATAGGTAAAGCTTTCTAATCAACCTGAGCAACTGTTCAACATTAAAGAACTGCACATTTGGTGTTTGCTTAAGTGTTTACTTTGTACAGTCCAAATTCACATTTTCATGGATTGCCTTCTGCTCCTGCATTTTATCTCTTGATCCACCCCATCCTCTAGGAACCAGGTTTTTATTCCTAAATTGGGCAATGAGATTTTCTTACCGTCCATGGCATTTGTAATAAGCCAGCTGAAGGGCAAGCTGCACAAAGGTATCAGGATGAAATTTCTTCTTTCTAATCAATGCTTTGCCAAAGGATGTGAAGGCATAATTCACTAGCTGCAAGTCAGATACCTGCCAAACCACAGGAGGGGGAAAAAAGTCAAGAAACTGCAAGTATCACAACATGGTTCACTTCAAGTAAAATGAATTCAACCTAAACTGGCAATGTAACAAATTAACAGTCAGTGTTAAGTACCTTGATGCATCCCTTGTTCACCAGCACCATCAGGTGAAGACACAGAAACAGAATGGAGAGTGGGGGGAAGTAACAACTAAGATAAGCAGAAAGAAATTTCACCTTTTCATAGTATATTTCTTTAGTACGTTCAATTTCACTTATAACTTTTTGATCCACTGTGAACACAAGTTCCTCTGGCCATGGCATATCCCTCACTTTATCAGATCCCTGCAAGGATACAGATAGAAAGAAAAAAAATATTACTTGTAAGAAAAGAGACTACCTAATACATTTGATATTTTTAAGGTTAGATACCTTCCATTTTCCTTCATTTTCCACAATCTTCTTTTCAGCAAAAGCTAGCATGCTTATTAAAGCCATGGCATCAAAAGGAGAATGCTAAAATCATAAGACAAGATAGCACGTTATTTGGATAACTGCAAGATGATAAAATAGCCTTTTCCATACCCATCTCATCCCTGCAGACCAAAAGCTAACAGCTTTACCAACAGAGTACAGGACTTGTTTTGCTCATTCTACAATACAGATATCTCCACCCCATTTTGAAAGCTCTGAAGCCAGACAGGGAGGCAAAATATACCACTGTCGTGGAAAAGCAGATTTCAGTCAAGATGTAAATGATGACTTGAAAAAAATAAAGTTTAAAAAAAACACTGCTACCCATACAGTTCAAACAGCTAGCACATACAAAAAAAAATAATTTTAAGCCTTCTTGTTCAATATATATTTTGTCTTTGAAGTCCTTTCAAATACTTTTAGAAATAGGATTAAGATTTCAAATCTCAGTTCTTAATTCAAGTATGATGTAATAACCACTGAAAGCAGACTGCTTTTGACAACTTGCCAGACAAGGCTGCAACTCAAAACATTTAAAAAAATTCTCAAAGGGAAAACTTAGTAAATCAATGCTCAAAACATTTATAAGGGACAAAATAATGAACTTACATCACAGAATGCGCTACAGATTCCATTGGAAAAGAAAATACTGTTGTAGGATTTATCTCCCCAGCGTACAGTGGGATCACCAGTGAGCCCCAGTCTTGTAACCTAAAGCAAAAATTACACACTTTGTTTTAAAAACAGCTAAATTAAGCCTGCATAAGGTTTATGAGACCTCCCTGAGACAAGACATTTTCACCCAGTTGGAAATGAAACACAAGTCTGAGTTTTTTAATTAAAGAGTGCTAGGTAGAGATCCAGTGCTTACTACAAGTTTGAGAGGGCTGAAGATTATCAAGGTAGATTTCAGCCATTTACATGTCATAACAATTCAAACTACTTAAGTATTCCTATGGATCAACAAGAAGCATTATCTGCATATTTATCTGCTTCATTTGCTGTTCTCAGAGAGCAAGAAAGACAAACATAGAAGGAATTTTTATATATAAAAGAAGATACAAATTATAAAAACTCCTTAGTTACCTGGGTGTAGTCCTCAGGAGTTGCGTGGGGACTAGAATCGTCAAGGCAGACCACAAACACTCCCCTCTGAATTTTTTCAAAATGAGTTAAGTTCTTTTGATCAAGATTGATCAAATATTCACGTAACTAGAAAGCACAGAGAGCCAAAGCTGAGTGAAATGACAAACTTGCAGTGACTACAATGCTATTCTCAAGGATCAGCTGTTGAAGTATTCCCACCTCGGCCCACTTTGTCCTCTCGTTACTTGTTAAGGCAGCCACTCCTGGTCCGTCTGGTTCACTATGGCACCTTTTCTGGATGTAATTAAGTTGCCTTTAAGAAGATTGCAAAAACTGAAGTTAAAAAAAAAAAACAAACCAAACCAAAACAATACAGAGATAAAAATCACCTTTTTTGTGTCTCTCTCTTTTGCCAAGCTGGAATTTTGGTTCCCCAGTCACATGCTAATGAACCAGCTGCCTAGCCTCTAGGAAAAACTGCTCCAATCTCTAATGCTTAATTTGGATTGCAGCTACATGTGCCAACTAATAAGAAAACTATGACAATCCTGACCTGTTATTCATGCACTTAATCTACAACTAGATTTAAGACTTCAGCAGTGCAGATCAATCTTCCCAAAGCAACAGACATCTGAAATACCGCGGCTTTTATAGAAATTATTGAGATAAAAGGATAAAACTTCCACTAAAGATAAATCATGAAATTTAAAGCAGAACAGAAGATGCAGAACATCCTAAACACAGAGCTTGAACAACACAAGAATACTGCTCCTGCTAACTCTTCCTTCCATTTCCTCTTTGAAGAGGTATAAACCAAGAGCTAATGTTTAGTTTGCCAATTCCATTTTTCACACACTGTTGTAGATGTCCAAGGAATTCCTCAAATTACAGGCATTTAATCAGGCCTAGCACTCTTGCTAGCTCTCTTTTGTTTTGCCTAAGGAATTCCCCAATGAAATATTTCCATTCAACCTTTCTGCTTGATGTTCTATGAGTGTATGTGATCATAGAATCATAGAATCATAGAATAGTTAGGGTTGGAAGGGACCTTAAAGATCATCGAGTTCCAACCCCTCTGCCATAGGCAGGGACACCTCCCACTAGACCAGGCTGCCCAGTGCCCTGTCCAGCCTAGTCTTGAACACCTCCAGAGATGGGGCATCCACAACCTCCCTGGGCAACCTGTTCCAGTGCCTCACCACCCTCACTGTAAAGAATTTCTTCCTTATGTCTAGTCTAAATCTATCATGCTTCATGGCTAAAAGATACCATTCACTAAATAAGAGCTTACTCTAAGCTGAATCCTCAGCTAGAGGAGAAGCTGTAGCATATATTAAGACCTAATTCTTTAGTGTAAAGGGGAGAGAAAAAGAAATACTCTTCTTTAAACAGGAAAGCTGGTTTTAAACAGGGTAGTTTGAAAACCTGAAAATCTCTGGAGGAGTCAAGATAGTGTCTTCATGAATAGCATCAAATGCAAACACTCGACCTCGACACAGGACTATTAAGTGAGATGGGCATTCACCTTCAGTTGCTGAAATGAAACAAAAAACATAACATGAAAATCCAACCGTAGGGATAACAAGAGTAACAGACACATAAAAAGCACTCAGCAAGTGTTGACCTAGCAACATTATGCTCTTGTATATTTGGTTTTCAATGCTGGGTTACTTAAAGGTTACTTTTGTCTTTCAGTTCTTAACACTGGCACACTTCTGAGAACCAGGTTTCTAATATACAGTTAGAAGCAGAGTTTTCTGTTAATCTTATTTGAAAAAGACTGAATACTGGACCAAAAAGAGGCATCTGTAGATCAGATACCTTCTTTGCCACATTGTACAAGCAGTTGACAACCAGTGCTTGAGGAAGCAAGTATTTTATGCTTAGATTGACCCTCCATTAGCCCACTAGTACAAAATCATTTGTTTGTGTTAACCCATAATTTACATTTATTTACCAGTTTTAAAATAACTGCTGAGCGAGTCTCTGGTAAATCCAGGAACTTTGCAAGTGCAGAAGAGCATTCGGAATTGGTTCATGTCCAGAACATCATCCCTAGATCGCTCTATAGCCACCTTCTCTCTGCAGTAAACCAAAATTAAGTAAGAGATATAAATGTTATGCACACAACCAAGGTAAGACAAACCCATCTTTCACTGCCAAAAGTGCATGCCAATAGGTATATCTTTTTGAATAAAGTACACATAGATGATAAATATTCAGAATTTATTCTTTTTTATAAAGTCTTACGTTCGTAACAGATCCCAGAATTTCAGAGTATGCCATATATTTACAGATGCTCTTTCTATCTGAGTGCCCTCTTTTGGTGGCCAGCAGTGTTCAATATAGGGACCAGGGCCTCCAATGTTACAGTGAATTTGCGTAGCTATGCGAAGGTCAAGATAAGCCACATTCAGCCACCAGTCCTCCAGCTGAAAAACAAAAATGTTTAGCATCAGATTTAAGTCCTAGTCATTAACACTTAAATAATTACCTGATTGTTCAGCTGCCTGGTTTTTTAACTGATTTTTTTTTTAAAGTATTTGGAACACAAGTTTGTATATAACAGGAGGCTGGACAGTGATTCAAAACTAACTGCTGAGGATAATGATGCATCCAGCTCTTTTAATTTCAAATTAATTTCAAAACTTCAAATGAAATTCAGTCCTTTTTAAGCCTATAACTTCAAATTATGATGAAGATTTCTTCCCTGATATTAATCATCTTAAACTTCTGCAGATGTCACCTATGGATGCTCCAAATACCAGACAGATTAATCCTTAAAGGATGGAAAGACATTTGTGTGAGAGAGGTCTGTGTCCTGTTAAGATGTACCAAGTGCTCATCTTATGAATTCCACTTGGTAACAATGCCTCTGCGTATCCTTTTCTCCGCTGAAATGCAACTTCAAAAAATGCCCCAAGAAGCTCTCTTCAGGAAAAAAGAGGTAAGAGACAAAACTCTAAACTCCACTTTCATCTTTTTTTAGGAGGACAGGGAAGAGGAGAGGGTAAGGAGAGAGGGAGGACAGAGGTGGCTGAAAAATTGACCAATGGAAAAAGCATTCAAAAGCTGTTTGGTAACTTTATGCTTTGACACCCAACTTTGAAAAGAAACAATCACAAGCATATAAATGAATGTTCCTCTCCTTGGGCTAAGTGGAGGTACAAGGAAGATCATAAGAAAAAAACCCACCCACTAAATAATTCTCTAAATTATATCACAAACAATTAGTTTTCCATGAATTTAATTACAACTTCTTACCATGTCCAAATACATACCCAATTCCTCCTTGTTTTAGCTCTTTCCAGTAATTTCTGATGCAACTCTTTCCCAATCCCATTTTCAAACTTTTTAACTATATCCTCAGTTCTCTGATACTCTTCTTGATTTAAAAATGGCTTCACTGTGAAAAGGAAATGTTTTTATTTTAAAGATAAAACTGCATACTGAGATTTATTCCAAGATTCAAATATGTATAAGCAAGTGAGTGGATGAAAATGCCCAAACCCCATTTTTCTAAAACAAACACTTGAAGGAAAAACACCTTCCAAAAATCTGTAAGTAAATGACCATCTTCTAATAAAACATAAAGGCATACTTTAAAATAAAGACAGACATTGGCAGATTAATGCAATTGCTGAAAACCTGAAATCTGTAACAGATTACTAAAACAACATCTTTAAAGCTGTAGCTGTAATGCTATGGAGTTCTGTAACTATCAGATGCCACACAATTCACAGAGAAAATAATTTTAAGGGAACTTTGTTTGCAAAATGATGCACTGAACCACACACGTCTGCCACTCTACCATGCCTGTATCAGCCACAAGCTACTTGCCTTTCTTTTCAGAATCTATTTATGGCCTCCAAGCAACTTGCTCATCAAATCCCATTCACTGTCCTCATATTACAGGTGCCTTTGAATGAAGCTGACAGCAGTCACTACTAACCATATTTTATATTTTTAAAAATTCCTGGATTTCCCTCAGGTTGTGAGCTATACAGACCAAAGGTCTCTGTAAACAAAACTAGTCATTACTTTAATCCAAGACACACCTTAAAGCCCTTTAACCATGTGGTCAGTAAGATGTACTGCTGTCAGTTTCCATACAGGCACATCTCACTGTCTTCTTACACTCACCTTGTATGTTAACACAATTCTTGTCTGCTTTGTCAGAGTTAACACTTTGATCTACTTACAGTGTTTGCAAAAAAGGAAACATACTTGTTTAATTCTTGTAATTGTTTATCTGTATCACCTCTAATCTAGCTTTTGCCAATAACAATGGAGTTGCAGCTGGACAGGGTCTCAAATAATTATCTATCCTTGCAGAATTAAAATCCTACTTCATCACAACTCTGTCTCACTGCAATGATGACTGCTTGACTGTAGTCACTACCTTCTTCAAAGATCTCGGTATCATCTTTATCACCTTCACAATCAAAACAGGACATTTAAACACATTTTGTGTTCATTACCTCTTCTTCTGCAGCTGGATCCCACTGCAATGTCTGCCTCTGCCACCTTTATTCTTCTCCATCAAGTATTTACATGCATGGCAAAGATCCCCCTAGAACCTTTTCTTCCCCAGGCTAGAGTCCCTGCTCCCTCAATCTCTCCTCACATATCAGGTAATCCATGCTCTTAATCACCTTCAAGGCCCTTCACTGGGCTCACCCCAGCATGTCCATGTCTTGCTTGTCCTGGCAAGCCTAGAAGGGGACAGAGCACTCCAGATGTTACCTCCTTGGTGCTGAACAGAGGGGAAAGATCATCTCTCTCTACCTGCTGGCAAAGCTCCTTCTCATGGAGCCCTGCAGGCTGCTGGCCTGCCTTCATGTAAAGGCACATTACGTTGCTTGCCCTTGTTCATGTCCTGGACTCCAAGGGTTTGACCACAAGGCTGCTTTGCAGTCTGCCAGACACAGCTTGTGCTGGCATGGGGAGTTATTCCTCCCTGGGTGCATGACTTGGCATTTCTGTTTGCCGAACCTTGTGAGGCTCCCATCAGCCTGTTCCTCCTGCCTGTCAAGCTCCTCCTGATGATGGGACAGTCACCTGAAACACCAGCCACTCCTTCTGGCTTTGTGGCATTTGCAAACTCAGAACACTCTGTCCCATCATCCAGGTGATTAATGAAGATGTTAAACACTGGGGTACAACCACTGCCCCTTAGTCCCCCTGACTGTCCACTACATAGTTGATACTTCGTCAGCTCATCTATGAGAAAGTTTATTAGAAAGAAAATAATATTTTTTTGATGCTTCAAAAGACTTGCTGAAGTTAGGACAAACAATATCTAGAATCAGCCTGAATTGCACCTCCATCAGTGGTAAACATAGAGGAAAAAAAGAAATAATAGAGACAGAGCCACCTACCTATAGCATTCAACAGTCTGCAGTATTCACCCAGGAAACATGGCAGACTCCCCGTGCCAAGGGCAGTCTGACCCTCAGTGGTCAGAGTGACCTTACTGACACAGTAAGTGACCTTACTGACTACACTGATGCCTGGGATCTTCCTCCAAACAAGGGAAGACAGGTGTTTCCAAGGACTTAGTCACAGCACCTACAAAAAGTCAGCTGAAGCTTCTGAGCTGTTCTTCAGAAGCACTTCCCTCCCTTTCCTCACCTTTACAGTCTGAACAAATTTAGAACGTAAGCAATGAAAATCACTGAGTGAGTGTCTAGAGCTGTCTGCTGCACATTCTGCCTGTAAGTGGATTGAACAAGGGAAATTTGAAAGACACTGGCATAACTTTACTCCAGCCTCCAGTGAGGCTAAAGGAGACCAACAGCTCCTGATAATCAAAGTCAGAGTTACAGATGTCCAAGGAACAGTAAGTAGGAAGTAACTTTAGCAAGAAAAATGGGGACATATGGAAAGGTATTTATGAAAACACAGATCATAATCAGAAAACAAGAGCAAACAAATTCAGTGTCAGATTTTATCAGCCCATGTCAGTTATTAGCTTGGAAAGCCAGCTGGCTGTACAAAACTAAGTTCCAAAGGGCAATTCTGTTATTGCAGGGGCTCTAGCACTGCAGCACAATCAGCAAGCAGCACGTATACATGACATTTTTTCCTCCAAAACACTATTTCAACATTCAACAAAACTTACTGTCATCTACTGGGCCACTTCCACTACACTCAGAATAAAGGGAACTCAGAGCAAACTTTAGGATTTCTATTTTGGGGAAGGGAAATTTTGGTGTAATCTGCATTCTGTCAAGCACAGAACTTAATCTGTCAGCATTCCAGCACTACCAGTAAGATTGTGAAACACAAAGATGATATTCAAAAAAAAACCTCAATACTTCTGAAAATTACTAAAGAAACACAGGAAAGTAATCTCAAGATACCAGGTAAAATATGTTTGTCATCCCTGATGTATCAAAGCCTGGTAGAATAATAAATATCTAATCGATTGTCTCTGCTTTATAAAAAAAGCCATACACTGGTTTTGTTTGCAAAACTTTTGTGTGATCTTCTTTGGAGAACAATCATTTCAGGATAAAAATAATCCAAAAGAGACCACTCCTACTTTTTCTTGTTACTGTATAGTTACCAGCATCGGTGAGAAAGAATATTTAAGCATGGAAAAGTTTGAAGGAATTTTTTTTTTCCAACAAGGATCCTGAGTGTTTACAAGTTAAACAAGTTAGTCGTTATGCAAAATAAAGTTTGTAGATGAAGAAATACCTTTTAGTAGGTCAGCTGATAGAACTGGAAAATAAAATCAGATCCTCAGGTGTAAAAAAGAAAAAAATAAGAGAATCTTAAACCACTAAGCTAACCTTCCTACATGCCCAATTCCCTTCCGTACAGAAGAAAATTAAATGTGGATAAAATGAAAAGCTTTTTTTTCAGGTTACTCTGGGCACTTATTCCCATTCTGAACCTGGAAGAGACCTTATGCACTCTAAACTTGTCTGATTCCCCAGTCCAAGTATATCTGATGATACAACCTGTCAACAAGTCACTCTGCAAACATCTCCCGAGCAGCCTGGCTACACCAGCTCTATGTCATTACTAAAGCACGAAGCCATTACCTGCATCGAGGTATTTACTTAGAGATTCCTCAAGAGGAGGCACCGGCAAGGAGGGCAGAGAATCCTGATACTGAAACGTTCTCTCCTCGGAGGACCCAAGCACTTGCTTTTCCATGGTGCAGACCTGCAGCACAACAGCCCGTCCACAAAAGGAGAAGCGTGAGAAAGAGGATGCAGCTCCCTAGACAGAAGAAATCTCTGCTGAAGCGCTGCTGACAAAGCCGGGACCTGCAGACACACCGGGGCAAATCCGCTCCAGGCTACGTCGTCATTAACAAACCGGAGGCCCTGCTGCAGGGACCCAAAAGCTGACCTTAGACAAGTGTGGAAAGCACCCCCCGGCGGCCATCACACAGCTTGTACCCCTGGCAACCCCTCACCCGGGCCCCGCATCCGCAGGAACGGTCATCGGGGCCCTGCCCGAGCCCTACAAGTGTCCGCCCTGCCCCGGCCTTTCCCGCAGCAGCCCCAGCGGTGTG
>VZTY01032173.1:110585-128961 GCA_013400935.1 Turnix velox | reverse complement strand
CCAAACTGTTGTATGATTCTATGATTGCAGAAGGTAATCTGGGGTGGGTACAGCATTTCCTGAAGGTGCCAACGAGAGTGGGAACTGCATAGAGGGTTCAGGAGCATATCTGAAATGCTTCTACACCAACACACAGTAGGAAAACAAACAGGATGAACTGGAACTGTTGGTCATTTCACAGAGCTATGGGATCATTGGTATTAGGGAGACTTTGTGGAATGAGTGCCACGATTGG
This sequence comes from Turnix velox, assembly GCA_013400935.1. Classification (NCBI taxonomy): domain Eukaryota; kingdom Metazoa; phylum Chordata; class Aves; order Charadriiformes; family Turnicidae; genus Turnix; species Turnix velox. The sequence goes on along the minus strand of VZTY01032173.1, from coordinate 128,726 downwards.
AGTGCTGTGATGGAGACCTACAGGCTTTTCAAGAGGGATAAGCAGAGTGGGTGTAGTGAAAGTAACTGGTTGTACATAAGTGAGAGGTTTGGTTCTACAGCCCTCGTGGGTAGTGATGATGTGGTTGAAAGCCTCTGGGTGAGGATTAGAGGGATGGGAAACAAAGAAGATGGTGTATTGAGTGTCTGCTACCAATCACCCAGACAAGATGTGGGCACTGGTAAATCATTGTGGAGGCAATTAGGAGAACTTTCAGGATAGGTAACTCTTGTCCTTATGGGAGAGGTCAACTTCCCAGACATCAGCTGAGAACATCACACTGCTGTGATGAGCAGGTCTTGGAAATTCTTGAAGTCTCTTAGGGGATAACTTCTTGTCACAGATTCTAAGAAAGCCAGCTGGGAAAGATGCCCTCCTCAACTTGCTCTTCATGAATAGAAAAGAGTTTGTGGGGGATGTGATGGTAGGTGGCTGTCTTGGCCACAGTGATCATGGTATTGTTGAGTTTTAAATTTTCAGTGTAATGAGAAAGAAGGACAGAACATTTGTTACCCCAGGCTTCAGGAGAGCAAATGTCAGGCTGTCCAGGGAGAGATTTAGCAGAATATCGTGGGAATATTCTTCCAAGGACTTAGGAGTCCACAAGGGCTGATTGGTCTTTAAGAACTATCTTTTAGTTCAGAAGCAGACAATTCCACTATGTCACAATTCAAGGAAGTAGAGCAGAAAACCAGCTTGGCTGAACTCAGGGAACTTCATATGGAGCTCATGAGGAAAAAAAACAACCCCGTGACTTCTGGAAGTGAGATCAGACTGCACAGGAAGATTACAGAGTTGTGGCTCATATGTGCAAGGAGAGAACATTCAGTTAAAGTTGAAACTGGCTGTTTCAGATAGCAAGAAGAGGTCTGAAGAAAACACTGGACTCATTTTTGTTGAGGATGCTTATCTGACTGATAGGGGTGAAGAAAAAGCAGAGGCATTCAGTGTGTTTTTTACCTCAGTCTTTAATAGTACTGATAGACCTTGGGCTGCCATTCCTCTGGATTGGAGGACCACTAGAGTGGGAACAGTGACTTTCCACCTGTGGACAGTGAAATTGGAAGGGACCAGCTGTATCAGCTGAATCAATGAATATATCAATGAAGCTTTATGGATTCATCCCAGAGTAGTGAAGGAGCTCACAGATTTTATGGCAGGACCTCTGTCAGTCCTTTACCGAGAGTCTTGTGAGTCTGAGGAGGACCCTGCTGATAGGAAGCTGGCCAGTGTTATTCCAGTCTGAGAAAAGGACATGAGGAAAGACCCAGGGGCTACAGACCTGTTACTGTCACCTCAGTTGGTGGAAAAAGTACTGGCAATATTATCAATATCGTGGTATTTGACCAATATACTTTCAAAATCTTATTATTAACCGATTCTGTTTTCACCCCAATTTAGTAAATAATTTTTTTGTAGTATTTTATTACCTTTCAGAACACTGATGTTTGTAACAGTTGGCTTTTGTAACATTTACATTAGGTGTCAGATCCTACAAAGGCAAAGTTTGAGGCAGGAATAAACAAAGCATATTTGGTGCTTTAACATAAATTGTACCTTAGAGTGAAATACCTGAGGTGGCAGAGAGATCACGTGGAGAAGCAGCAGTGGGCACAATAGTACAGGTCAAGACTAGCCGATATAAGCTGCTTTGAATTGTGCATCTTCTAAACATAGGTGTGCCTCATCTTACCTCATAAGAATTACAACATAAACGTCCTGTGAAAGATGCTGTAGCAACAATTTCCACTTTTGCTGCCATTTGGAAGCGGGAGCTGCCGAGCCTGGGATCAACCTCCAACCTGGAGCCTTCCCACAGAAACTGCTGCAGGCACTAGTGGGGATTTTGGATTTCCCAGGAAAGCAGAAATCAGGAATGAGTAGAACCCTGCAGTGCTTCCTGGCCAGACAGCTCAACAGCCTTTTCTCTTCACACCACAGATTTTTTCAGAAATAATGGAGAGAGAAATGCAGAAGAAAGAAGAGTAATTTGAAAGTCACATAAGCAGACCAGATCCCGAGTCTCAAGTGAAGCATCACAACCCATTGTGGCACTTGGGTTTTCATCACTGCTTTTAAATATTTTTTACCTTATTATTAGTATTACTGATGGGTTTTTGTAGATTAATACTAAGAAAAAAAAAAGGCAGTCTTTCCCAGTACTACAAATGTGGTTGCAAAATCTACTGGTGTTTTTTAGGTTGTCAGTAGCATCTGGTTGCCAGGAGCACAACGTAAGAGATAATATAAAATGACTGTATGTAACCACAGTGTGTTGTGTATGCACTGCTGTTTTCTAGCTTGTAAACATTAGAATTGGCCTAAAGTACAACCAAATGCAGTGTTTTATTCAGGTAGGGTAATTGTCTTCTGCATCAAAGTTTTCAGGCCCCTACAAATCTGTCTGGGAGGGGTGCGAGCACTCTACTTTTTAATATATTTCTCAGAAAAGGCTGGCTTTTCCTGCTTACTTTATACAGCTTTTCCTTCTGTGATGTTGTGTGCCTCCGTGTATTAAAGTTGCTACAACTTGTGTACTCTCTGGGGTGTATAAACCTGTGCTTTCTAAATCCCTGGGACTGATGTGGCACACCTTCCTTGGGCTGCTGCCCAGAACTGTGTGTCATGCACAACACATGATGCTTCGGGTCTTCTCTTTGGGATGCGCTGTGCCTCTGTCCCTGCCTTTATTTCCAGGATGTGGGCTCCTCCCCTTCAGCCCTGAAAAGACTAAAAGTTGGTGTGTGTGTGGGTGTGCTGCCTCTCCTGCATGGCTGGCTTTGTGGCTCTGTCTGCTGGTACTCACTAGTTCCCATCCCTGCCTCTTGCTGTGCAGCACAGAGAAGTGGATTCAGCTCAGAGGGTCATTTCCTGGCACTGCTGCTCTTCCCAACTGTTCAGGTATTTGCTTTGGTGTCAGGTACAGGTGTCCAACACTTCTTGGTGACTGGTGCTGTGTCTACATGAAGAGTTTAAGGACTTTGCCTAGATGTGTTCCCTCACTGTGCTTGAAGTGCTTGTGTTGCCTTTGGAACCAGTTTGAGAGGAGATTTTTTCTTTCCTTACCTGACAGTTAAAACACCGACTTCAGAATTGTTTGAGGTTTTGTGTCTTTTTGTGGGAGAAATGAATATGTGAGTGGGAGAAATGGTGCTGAACTCCATGTTTTGGAGAACTGGTTCCACCATCCTCAGCCATTCTTAAGCTCTCATCACCTGCCCACTGATTTTTTATTACAAATCTGTTTGGCTTGCTGCTCTTATAGTTTCTTTGAACTTTTTCTCAACAAATGTCCAGATTTTTGCTTAAACATCAAGATAAAAATCTTCGCATAAAAATCAAGATTATTTTAGTCATGGCAACATTTGTGTAGATTTTTTTTCCATCTCGCTTGAAATACGTATTTTTAAACAAGGTGTGAATTGCTGCCTGTGCTGATCTGGCTGCTTTTCTCAGACTTTTTGCACAGATACTGAAGAGCACACATAGGCATAAAGGTGTATTTCATGATGAATCAAACCTTGCATGAACTGAGCTAAATCCATACTGAGAAATACTTGCTGTAACAATTTTCAACATTTTGGAAATGGAATTTTACTGCTTGTTATCTTGTGATTACTAGTTTTTCAGTCTTTTTTAAAAAGTACATTACAATGGCTGCAGAAAAATCTTTTAAAAATTCTGTATCCCTATTGCTTCTAATTAATTAGAACATGGTGTTTCTGCTCTTTTTGACATATCACTGCCTGTAAGTCACAGGATGTCACCTCAGCCATATGCTCACAAATCTGATCAGCAAGAATAAAGGCCAGGAAAAACTAGAAAAGAATTAAAATGTCAGAAAATTGGTTTTTTTCTTCAGATCCTACAGCCAGTGTCTGATGCCAGAGACTATACAGGAGGCATTTTCAGTGCTGTATTTCCTTCTTGGCAAGAAGGAAGGAGCAGTTATAAATCTTGCATCAGATGTTACTGCTCTTAACCACTACACAAAAATAATAAAGCTGCTGCCATGAAGCTGAATGTGGCTTCAGTTACTCCACCATCTCAAAAAGGACTCAAAAAAATGCAGAGCTGGGTGGAGATGGTGGTGGAAACTGCTGTTTGAGGGGTACCTGGGCAAAGCAGGAAGAAGAGCTGGCTAAGGACAGAGAGAATATGAGAGATCTCAGAAATGCTGGGTGGCAAATCTGTGAGATGCACCATTCACTTTCTCTACTCTGTGGCCATCAAATGAATTAAATTGAAAACAAAATTAAATTTAAAATTAAATTAAAAACAAAACAAAACCCCAGACTATTCTTTAGGTAACAAGAAGCAGAGCTGAACAACTGCCAGCCGATCAATCGACCATGGGAATTTCAGGGGAGTCTGGATAAATAGAGGATTTCAGAGATGTTTTCTATACATAAAGAAACTGCATCTCTAGACATTGATTTTGCCACTGTAGTAGAGGAATTGTTTAGGCAGGTGATCTTTATGCTTTCTTGGTCTTTAGGTGGACTTTATATTGTGTAAATGCCAATAGCCTGTGTTTTTAAAAGGTCACCCTGAAATCCTGTATCAGTTTATTTCTCTGCTTCTTACTTTGTGTTCAGTGACTCAATGAGGAGAAAACATTAACCAAGAGTGTTGCCCAATATGATTCTATCACCATTTATAAAAGAAGAACTGGTTTCCACTGTTGCATGATGATGATATCATATCCAGCCTAAAACTGGCAGTTCTTCCCATGAGAGTGGTGAGGCACTCAACAGATTGCCCAGAGAAGTGGTGGTGGCCCCATCCCTGGAGAGATTAAAGGCCTGAGCAATAGTGCAAGATGCCTCTGCTCACTGCAGGAAGGTTGGACTAGATGGCCTTTGAAGGTCCCTTCCAACTCTATGATTCTCCAGAATAGTTGTTGTAATGCACGTTGTTCTGATTAGAGAAAAAATTGCATCTTATTGTTTCAAATTAGACTTAACTCACTCAAATTTTCTTCTGTCTAAAGAAAACCCTTGTTCTGGAATTATGCATTGGCTTTTCTTTTCTTGTCATTTTATTTATTTTTGTTTGGTTTAGGTTTTTGATTTGTTTTTTTTTTTAAGGAATGGAGAAGATGGTTGTTTGTCCATACAAAAGGCCAAATGCTCTCTATCGGCTGATTTGCTTTCCATGGGCTGGAGGTGGAACTTCTCAACTTGCTCAATGGGGCAAACTCTTCAGCAGCTCAGTTGAAGGTTAGTTGTTTCTGTAGTTAAAGTAGAAGTTCAGCAAATCTGAAATGAACAATGGCCAAATTTTTCTGAATGTCATATAATGGTTTTGAGAGCACAGTGAGTTTATTCCCATAAAGGAATTCCATTAGCAATTAGCTTTTCCATCAGGGTGCTGATTTGACTAAGTTTCTGTGCATTCTTGGATCAAGTTATGTTGAAACTATTGATACATTTCTGAAATGGCAGTACACTTCCATACTGCTAATATGTTAAAAAAGGCATTATCAATGGTAACTGGGAAGACATGAGAACTATTTTCAGTGCTGAGATACTGCAGAGAGTAAGTGCCCATTATCTGCAGTCTCTGCATGGTTTTGCTCTCCTGGTAGCAAAAACTGAAGTTTGAGCTATGGATTTGTAACTATGAAATTACCTTTGGTTACAGAGCAAAAAAAAAAAAAAAAATCCATTCCTGAATTATTTGAAGAGGAATGGGTGCCATTTTGCAGACCTTCCATAAAGAAGAAAAATAATTTGGCATTTATTGAGAGCATTACCATTGCAATTGTATCCACCCTCTAAATACTTGAATGCCCTCTGTAAACAAGTTACATCAAATTTCCCTTGAAACTTATTAAAAAAAAATTTAAGAAGCTTGGAAGTACTTCCAGCAAAGTTACTAAGGACGTGGCTTAGGAGCAACTGCAGGCACAGATGAATAAATTGTGTGCTCTGAGAGCTGGAGGTGTAGAAGGTGCAAACAGTTCTGTACTCTCTGTGGTATTAGGTAGGGGTTTATTCTCTCTCTTCTAAAATACTTTGCATCTGACCCATTGTTTCCATCTGAGTTTGGTGGCACGTGTGATGTCAAGGAGATTTTAGACAACAATTTTTTCTGATCTATTCATTCCTAATCCCTCATAGGACTAAAAGACAGTAGTAGTAATCGTAAATTACCACCTGTAAGGAGGATTAATTTCAATAAGCTCTATGTTCCACAGAATAGATTAAAAAAGCCTTAATCAAAATTATTTTACTCTTTCAATTTGAAATAGTTGTGTTTTTTTTTCCCCCCTCCCTCGCATCACCTCTTCTGCAGTGCTGTCTATAAGGCTGCCTGGAAGAGAATCTCGTCACAAGGAGCCTTTTGCAAAGGACATGGCCACTGTGGTGAATGAAATCACAAGTGTTTTGTTAGAAGAATTGCAAGAAAAACCATTTGCATTTTTTGGTCACAGGTAAAAATTGTATACATTCTATATACCCTTGTGAGGGAGCTTTATCTTCAAAGTGCCAGAGTAGATGTGTTTTGCAAGAACTTTAGGAAAATAGACAAATACATGGTTGATCTCAAATGCTCTGGTTATTATTGCTTTAGGCCTGGTCTGTTCTAGAAATGGCAGTGTTTGCTTTATTAGGTTTTCATTTTCACTAATAAATTAAGGTTACGTTTATGGTTCATATTTCTGTGAGTACTTGCTACATATATAAATTCAGGGGTGAAGCATACATAAAACACATTTATTTTTATGATCCTGAGTACTCAAAATAACTTTCATATTGCACGTGAAGGAGACTATGCAAAGAGGGAGAGATTAAAAACACTTGTCATTTGTAGAAGTAGAGTGAATAGGGATGCACTTTGTGTGAGTGAGTAGCACTATACATATCAGATTATTTCAGTAATTGTTCAAGATCTCCAGTGTGCACTGAAATTCAACTTATGTTTAAATTATGCCCCTTTTTCATCTGTTTTTGCTTACTGTGCTTTAATTTCTTTTTTTCTTCTGCAGTTTTGGATCTTATATTAGTTTTGCAGTTGCACTACACTTGAAAGAAAAGTACGGACTGGAGCCCTTCCATCTTTTTCTGTCAGGAGCACACGCCCCACATGTAAGTTACAGAATCATGAACAGCACAAAGGGAAAGAGTATAGAAGATGTTAAGAGAAAAAAATAACATTTTTACATACAGTGTGCAGGGAGGGTTTAATACAAAAGAAGCAGTGCTTCTGAATGCATGCAGAAAAATATTCTGTTTTCTTAAAGGAAAATAATTCTGAAGTGAATGGAGAATTTAATGTCACAGAATATTCCCTACTACTCACCTTCGCTTAAAGAGACTCTTTTCCCTAGGCTAATGCTACCTTCTTTCAATAATTTATTATTTACATTATTAAGCCCTTGTCTTAATAATGAAAAGCAACCAATAAAAATTATGATGTTCCACTCCCTGCCCTATAATATGTGAAGTAACTCTCTTAACCTTTCATAAAACTGTTGCCTCAGGGCTCAGTATTTTCATCTGCTGCTTTTTTTTTTCCTTCTTCATTCTTGGCTTTCTTTAATCTCCGCTCACCTCTTTCTGAGGTCCTGCTGTTCTTTCTCAGGAGACCAACAAAGTTTCCCACTCCTTCAGTCCTCATTTGCTGTTTCTGCAGCTTCTCAGCAATCCTGAGTCCTTCAAGGAAGCAGTTCTTTTTCCTGCAAATTTCCATACTGGTCTGATCTCTCCAATCCTACCTCAGTCACATTTGTGTCCTCACTAGGCTCGTCTTTCTCTGAAACACCTTATTAGCTGTATGATGGTAGTGAGAAGCTGTTCTTTGCCTGGGGAAGTTTCAGACACTGAGGGTACTTGACTTACTCGTCATCTCCATTTTTTCAGCAAACAGAGTCTAAGCCTTTCCACAAGGTATTCTCTGGGGATGGTAAACTAATTGGATTTTGGAAACTGAGAATCATTGCACTTCTTTTTAACTAAAATTTTGCTAAAATACACTATTTAAAGTGTATTTTATTCACTTGATCTTTTTTTTTTTAATCTGATGCTGACAGTCAGAAGCATTTCTTCCCATCAAAGCTGTACCAATATCTGATACAAAAGATGAAGAATTTCTTGAATATATAGAAATTTTGGGAGGAACTCCTTCCGAGCTTCTGCAAAACGAAGATGTTAAGAAACATCTGATACTCACTTTCAAAGAAGATCTGAGAGTTCTTCAGACACTTTCGTAAGTTACATAGTCCTGATTCAGGTTTATATTTGTATTTTATGCTTTCACTTCTATCATTTTCTTGTTTCTCTCTCTGCAGTTTGTTCATGTTTCTGTTATGATACAGTAATCCTTGTCTTTTTTTCCTTTGTGTACTTTCCTATTTACATTCTGGGTTTTAAGCCCTGGATGAACTGACTGCTTACTGTAGCAACCACCACAACTACTACAGTAGTGAACATTTCATGGCACAACTGCAGTTCTACTTAGCATCCAAATGTAACAGCCACTAGAAGGAATATTCTCACATCTGTTATTGTTTTCTAATGCTAATGACCTCGGGATTGCTGCCTTCAGCTTCCTCATCTAAGGCCCAAAGAAGCAGAAGCAAAGAATCCCTGTGGTATGAGCAGCTGGAGAGGCAGCAGCTGCTTCTGTCCTGCCTGCTGTCCCCACGCTATGTCACGTAGCTGAGTGTTTCAAGTTTCACACCCTGCAACAGACAAGGTCACTTTTGGATGTGGGACTTCTTTTTGGCCATATGAACCTGATGCTGATAAGGCTCTGAAACATTAGAACTTCATTTGAAGCAGACAACAGAATCATTTAGTGGAGATGAAAAACTTCATTGCAGGTTGAAGCTCTTTTTTTTCACACCTACTGAGTCCATTTAAAAAAAAAATTAGACCTAATTGCAGTAAAATATCTTAAAGCTGCATTAATTCCTTCTCCTGATGTTCAGCCCTGCCTAAGATTGTTACTTTTTGGAGGAGGAAGAAGAGTACTCCCACCAAATGGATATTTTGTGGTAACTCTTATCATTACTTCTTATCTTTACAGTTTTGAGAGGGCAGAAAGGAATATCCCGTTCTCTTGCGATATCACCTGCTTTAATGGCTCAGAAGATAAGTCACATGATGTAAAAGGTACTTTGCTGAATGGTTTTCCTCAAATACTTCTGCATTTTCCTGTTGTACTGAATCAATGAATTGAGAATTTTCCAGAATCTTAAATTTCTTCCAGACTCTTCCCGAGTCTTTCATTTCTTAAATGAAACAAACCAACAGAGCAGACTCCATGGATGAAGCAAAACAATTTAAATGGGATTTAAAATAATGATTTAATAATAAATTTGAAATAGTTATGCAGAATGATCACTTCTCTAACACTTTAACTATCTTTTTCAGCCTGGCACGATCTAACTAGTGGAGACATTTCCTTTTACGAGCTCCCTGGAGGTCACTTTTATCTACTGGAACCGTCTAATGAAGTTTTCATGACAAAGCACATAACAAAATGTATAGAAAATGCTGGTCTGTGAGGATTTCCCTCCCATTTTAATGCAGAAGGTGTGAGGTTAGACCAACGCACATCATAATAAGTCATTCTTTCTGTACAACTGCAGGCAGTTATGCCTGAGAGTTGCTCTGTTGCACAACATCTTTGTAATCCTTTAAAAGGGTCAGCTTTTCAGATTTTTTTTTTTCAAAAAAACATTGTTTTTTCTTCTTGAAAAAGTTTTTGCCTTCCTCCTGTTCTCATAATTTCTGTAAACAAACTATCCCATGACCTTGTTTGCAAACAATGACAGCTTTTTTTTTATTTTCAGAACATCTCTGCATGCTCTGTGAAAACACTGGATACAATTGAATACACAGTTCTTAGAGAATGCTTAATTTATTAGTTTTGAATTTATTTGGAATAAGATACAATCTAAAAACAGACTATGTATGTAAATACCCTTCTCAGTCAAACAGCTTCTGCTTAGAAGATCTTACAGTTGGACTAGACAATAAAAGGAGTTAGCATTGTGTTTGTCTCCACAGCATTAGTGCATTAGGTACTGAAGAGTTAGCTGTTAGAGGGAATTGCTTTGATTTTCTATATCCCATACTTTTCTACCATTGCTTTTGCTTCAGAGATATAGGCATTCATGGCATCCTCCTTTGATAAACCTGCAAAGGAAAGCAGGAGTCATTATCTTTCCTCATTTGTCATCCCACAAACATGACTACATCTTGTAAATTTGATGGGTGTAACACCTTTTTTCTGGTTCCATGCCTCCCATTTGGCCTTGCCTTTCAAATCTAGCATTCCTGGACATTCTGTAAAAATAAATTACATACCTTTTGAATGTCATGCAGATTTACACGTTTGTTTTATTTCATCAAGAAACGGGAGTAAATGCAAAGTATATATGGGAATAGGAATACCAATATTAATATCTCCAACGGTAGCCTGCTTGTAGAGCCCATAGAGTTCCTTCAGTTCATCGTCAGTTGGTCTTGTTTTTAATTTCTTTACATCTTCTGCAGCTCCATCAAAATCATCCTGATGAAAGGAAAAAACAAAAGCATTACTTTTCCTCCCGGGGGTGCTTAAAATATGAAGTATAGCACAGACTAGTAGATACTCTGAGTTACTACTCGTTGTAAATCCAGGCATGTTCCCATAAAAAAAGCTTAATAAAACCTTAAGCTACTAGTAAAGGAACTAGGCCTTTTTAGATACTAAGTTCAGCACTGCCTTAATAAGTAAACTTCTTTTTCTCTAACAGTTTTACATATAAATGCTTGGAACCATTAGAGGGTGTCTAGTGTCAGGATATCTACAGAAAGAGCCACACAAACTGTACAATGAATGGAGTACACAGGGCTTTCAGCCATACTGGGGGAATGAAGGCATTCATTGAAGTTCACAGCCCAGCAGTAACCGCTGAAGCCTTGTGGCCCCACCTGTGTGGCAGAGCTCAAATCCCTGCTAGGGGATTGCCCTCTTCCCCCACAATTTCCACGGCTCTGCTGGCACAGACAGGGAGACGAGCACTGGCACTGCCAACACCACCTTCAGCACACAGGTCTCCATCAGAGTGCAGCACAAGAGCCAAGTATAAAGTTAGTCCTTTCATCATCATCACATCAGCCCCAGGCTATGGCTGTCATGAACTGCAATCACTGCCCGGGTGGGGCTGGGCAAGCAATTCACCAGGTGCTGAGAGACACTTGTGTTCTCTTTACCTTCTCTATTCTTTTACCATTATTGGAGTAAAAAGGACGGTAAGGTAAAAAGGAAGGGAAACCATCCAGAGGGACCTCGGCAGGCTGGAGAGGTGGGCTGGTGTGAACAGCAACACGGCCAAGTGCAAGGTTCTGCACCTGGACAAGGGCAATCCCAAGCACAAATAAGGCTGGAGGGAAAAGATATTGGGAGCAGCCCTGAGGATAAGGAGCTGAGAAGCAGTGCTGTGTGCTTGCAGCTCAGAAACCCAACCATTTGCTGGGCTGCAACAAGAGCAGCATGGCCAGCAGATGAAGAAAGGTGATTCTGCCCCTCTGTCTGAGGGCGAGTTCTGCTCTGTAGCCCCCAGAAAAAGAAAGTCATGAATGGGTTGGAGTGAATCCAGAGGAGGGCCATAAAGATGCTCAGAGGACTGGAGCAGACACTGCAGCAGCCTTCTTACAGAGGCCCTACAGGAAGGATGGGGAGGGACTCTTTATTAAGAAACATAACAATAGTACGAGAAGTAATGGTTTTAAACTGAGAGGGAAGATTCAGATTAGATATTAGGAAGACATTTTTTTACGGTGAGGGTGGTGAGGAACTGGAGCAAGTTGCCCAGAAAATTTGTAGATGTTCCATCCTGGGACCTGTTCAAGCTCTGGTTGGATGGGGCTTCAAGCAAGGACAGGGAGGTGTCCTTGTCCATGCCAGGAAGTTAGAACTGGATGATCTTTAAAGGTCTCTTCCAAGCTAAACCATTCTGTTATTTTTTTTCCCCCTTTTCTGTTATTGTTCTATTAAACAGTCTTGATCTTAGCCCGAGTGCTTTCCTTTTCCCTCCTCTGCTTCCTCATCTTCTTTTCCCTTTCCTCTCTTCTCCAAAACTCAAATTGTCCAGAATATGTTATAAGCAATTTGATGGATCAAATCAAATAAAAATTAACTCAAACTATGTGCTCCAGTCTACATGATAAGCTGAATCACTAATGTTGAAATTACTTTACAGCATCTTACAGCACATTTTTTTTATATACTCCTTTGTTTGCTTTTAAAAATTATCAGCACTCTAGAGAGTTTTCACTCTAATTGTGAAAACTATTTCTAGTGAGTAACTGGATTTACTCAGCTTGGATCAGAATTAAAAACTGATTGTATGAAAAACAAAAGCTCTTTTGCTTAATTGCTCTGAATAGAAAAAAGAAAGTATTTTCTTCTGCAAAGTTAGATGTCAGAAATATGAAACCTTGTTTTCGTGAAGGGCTAGAAAACTGCACTACACGTGTTCTGGTCTCAGTCAAAGTGTGTTCTGTCATCAGGACATCAAAGAGTTTCAGTAACATCCCAGTGGCTTCATTTGCTCCGTTTTAAACACAAACTAAAATCTTCACTCCAAGTTGCGGCTAAACTCTTCCCCTTAGAAGCCTGACAAAACACAAGTTTCACAGATGTCTCCCTCCCAATTATCTTACTGCTTTAATTAAGTAAATGAGGGAAAGTCTATGGAGGGTCCCATTTAAGAAGCAGCTACATTAGCAGCTTAAGGATTTAAACGGAATAACAAAAGCAAACATTTCCCAAAACCTACTTCAAGCATCTCTAAAGCACCTAGTTGTTAATGACTAAGCCTGAGGATTTCCTCTGTTCCGAGTCCTCCACCTCCACAGCAAATAGTGCTTTTTTCATTAACTTCTGCTGTTCTGAGAGGCATTCTGCAGTTTGAAAGCAAGGCTGTATCTCCACGCTGCCATGAAACAAACATTGTGAAATTACCTTCAACTACTTAGCTCCGTGGAGCATGGGCTTGTGCAATTTTATAAGAGAAAAGTGCCCTGGCAAGTTTGCTAAACAAAAGAATTTCAGTTTAATTGAATGTTCTCTATCAGCAAGCCATTGCAACATTAATAACTATGTAGATTCGATACTTATAAACAAGAAGTGCAGATACATCTATTCATGAATGGGTGGTTTTGTTGTCATGCAGTATCCCCATGTACAGGTCAGGACACACAGTTGTAGTATTTGCCACAAAATGCAAGTCATTGTGTTTTTGCAGATATTAGCTGGAAATAATTCAATACAGGAATATAGAATAATTCAGTATTTTAAAATGTAATTATTCAAGAATGAAAATCCTCATATTTCAGGTCAGCTAAGCAAATGATATAATTTCAGAAATCCTCTGAGAGCTAGCCAGATTTTCATGACGTACACAGCAGTAGGATCTGATCCCTAAGATATTTCTGCTGCAAAGTCTTTGTGACCATGGTTGGACTGCCCTGCCTGCAATAGCTGTGACCTACAGATGGTTATTTCAGGGGTTTTTTTTCTTTAAATATTAAATTTGCTGAACAACAATTAAGAATAGAATAAAGGAACTCAGCTAATCACCCTAAGTTTTGGCATCAGAATTTCACTGGGCTTTATGAAGATTACACAAGTTGCAACATTTCTCATGTAAAAAGCGTGTATTCTCTACATAGATTTGTTCTTGATGTTGAAGAAATACCCACTGAAACAAGAAAATCCCAACCTTATGTCTGCTTCTGGAAATCAATACAATAGAGCCTTCACTATGATGAATTCCTAATACTTGTAACATTTGCTTTCATGAAACCTTATAATCTATCTTTTTTATAAAGCAGTGCTTTCCTTAGTACTCTTTTGTAACAGCACCTGAAAGCCCTTCAACCACCTGAAATGCTTCAGTGACTTCAGGTGTTAAACCCATTTTTGAATTTCTCAGTAAAAATTGCCATGGGAGATAGAAAGTAAATATCACTGTCTGTCATATCAGAAGCAAAACCAGGGAGGTGAAGGCAGCCAGCAGCACAGAGAGAGACTGGGGGGCTTTGGGACTTGAGTGCCTTAGGCACAGCATGGGCACCATCTGCCCAGGAGCACAGGGGCTGACCCACACCTTGCTCTAAGGTGAGCAGGGGTCTGAATTCACAGCCCCTGTAAGACCATTTGTGTGACTTTTTATCTCACTATGTATCTTGACAGATAGGCAGTTGGTGCTCCCTCATTAAAAGAGGCCTGCTTTACTTTGTGCTTACCTCAGGGCAGGAGGAAGGACATGGACACACTGCTGAGGAACTCTCATGCTCTGGATTTTCATTCTGTCTTACCCCAGCCTAACTCCAGACATGCCATGCTGCTGTGCAGCATTTCAGGCACCGCAGCACTAGGACACAAAGGAGTTTTGTACTCCAGTTCCAAAACTGCAGTCTAATTCAACAAATCCATATGTCTACTTAAGCACCAAGATGCTTGGCATTCATTATGGAGAAGAGTTCAATGTGGGGAAACGCAATCAGCAAGAGAAGTAACTGACCCCTGAATTAAAAACAGCGTGTGAAAGAAACTGGAGTGCATCTCTCTGATGCTCCTAAAAGCAATATGACATTCCTGACTCTACCTGTCACCAGCTCCCACAGCACAGACATCTCTCAATATTATCCAAACACGTACAGACAAAAGCAGAGTTCATGCTCTGTTACAGTAAGAGTGAGAAGTGGAAGCAACAATAAAACAGAACTGAGTTGCCACCATCTAACTTTACACTGTGGACGTGACTTCAGAAGAGCCTTGGTCAGCTCTCACATGCAAGGACCATTGGAGGAGGGGAAATCTTTCAGAGGAAATCTTCCACATGCTCTGAATTGTTTTCTGATCTCAACTTCACAGGAAGAATGAATGAGAGGCATTGTTAGGCTTGTACAAGACAAAAGATATCTCAAAATATAAATTAAGAAAGGAAATAAGTTAATAAGTTGCTTATCTGCATATACTTCTATTTCACTTGGTTCTGTAAGCAGTATCACAAAATAACTTTTAAAAATATGCAAATACATACCTTACACAGAAATATGTACAAATGAAATTTAAACACAAAACATTTCTTTATTGGCTGCTCTCTCAATCCCTGTAAACAGACTGTTGCTTAGGATTTGTTTGCTTATACAACATGCTTAGGAGTGGCCCATAAAAATGTAATTTCCTTTTTATCATTTGCCAATAAAATTCCCTTTCAGTAGAAATATTTAGGAGTATATATTAGAATTAGAAGTATACAAGAAATTAGAAGTATATATAGAGACTTAGGATTTGTTTGCTTATACAACATGCTTAGGAGTGGCCCATAAAAATATAATTTCCTCTTGATCATTTGCCAATAAAATTCCCTTTCAGTAGAAATATTTAGGAGTATATATTAGAATTAGAAGTATACAAGAAATTAGAAGTATATATAGAGACTTAGGATTTGTTTGCTTATACAACAGGCTTAGGAGTGGCCCATAAAAATGTAATTTCCTTTTTATCATTTGCCAATAAAATTCCCCTTCAGTAGAAATATTTAGGAGTATATATTAGAATTAGAAGTATATATAGGGACATAAAATACACATACGCATTGAGGATGAACGTGTAAATCATCAGATGACCTAACTGCTTTTTTCAAAGAAAAAAAAAGCTTGACTGAATTCTTCATTTACAGCAGATTATTTCACCAGTTGCAAAACTTCCAAATCTTTTCCAGTCTCCCTGATGAAAACACTACTATATTCATTTTGTCCTCATTCCCATACAGCTTTATGGAATGTCAATCAAAGAGAGGGGACAGAGAAACTCCATCATGTCTAATGCAGAGTGTGTAGGATAGAGCAATATTTCTACCACTGAATTCTATATGAAAACATAGCTGCAAACAGCAATGGTTTATCAGGCTGTACTCCCTCTTGCTGCTCAATTACCAGGCTAATAGATTTATTTTCTAGAGTGAACTGAAGGCAGTATAAAACCACCTATAATTTCAGTGATTGCTAATTAAACAAAGGTGGTTTTATGCCTGGGATTTGGCAGTTGTGACCCACTGAAGAAATAGGATTCTTTCACCACAATGAAACCTCTGTGCTGTCCGGCATAATTGTGGCTCAGAAGAAAATTGCTGAGCTACTGGCAAAGCACTCCCTGCATCTAGGTCACAGCATTATGTTGCTCACTCTTTGCAAAACACGCACACCAACCAAGCTGAGACAGACATCAGAATGACACCAGGATAAAAGGGTTGTAAATCTTGAACTGAAAGGGACAATAGAAAGCCCAGAGAAGGAAAACAACCTAATCCATCAGGGTATGGGCAAGACAAGGGACGTATTCATAGTTTGCTCCAAAGGTAGGAGGCTAAAAGCCAGGAAGGAATATTATGTCTCCAGTAACTACTTAAATCCGTAGTCAGAGAGAAGGTAGAAGTCCCCTCTATCCAGAAGGTGGGAAGTAGCTTTCCTAACAAAACATAAGCCTATCAAAATGTACCACCACAAAGATGCACACACCTTAAAATACCCCACGCCTCCCTTAAAAATTACTTGTGCTTCCCAAATACACACGTACCATTGCTTCAGGTTAGAAGTTTCCCCTCCTCTTTTTATAGTTACAAGTAGCTAGATGCTAAAAAAAAACCCCACCACCTTATAAAGCATAATCCAGCCCTGTCAAACTCACATAGAGATGCAGGAAAAAAAAAAAAAATTCAGGCAGGCTCTAAACAAGTAAGGCTCCAAAAAATTACACAACCAAGAAATAGTTCAAAATAACCAACACATCCCTCTCTCACTCTTCACTTGCAAAATGTAATGCATTATTTAACTTCCAGAGGCTTAGGTAAATTTCCCATGCCGCGAGGTAACCTTCATTCTGCAATAACAACCATCCCCACGCTGATGAACCAGCGCTGCCTCCGGCACAGCATTGCGCAGAGGGACGGGGCATCCCTCCTCCTCTCCTCGCCCCTCTGTCTCACCGCTCACCTGGAGGGTCATGCTGCTGAGAGGATGCTGACGGAAGGCTCTCGCTCCTTCTCTCTCCTGCGGGTGGGGAAGGCGGCTCTGGCGGCTCTGGGCTCCTGCGGCGCTGGCGCGGCTGCGGGGACGCGCAGGGCGATGGGCTGGGGCTGGGCTGGCGAGGAGTGAGCTCAGCTCGCCCGCCGCAGGCTGGAGCTGGCAAGGAATGAGCTCAGTTCACTCCCTCTGTGCCTCTAGGGACCTGTGCGGACAAATGAGCCACTGTGAATGCCGGCGAAGGGATGGTGGGGGCATTAAGCCCATTTCCGTGCCCCCGAGGATTAGGCCGGAGGTACAGCGAGACTTCTGAGCCCTTTCTCTGAAAAAGGAATTTCTGGAGTGAGTTGAACTGGAGTCACTGCTACCGTCACCTCCAGCCTCTGCCTGTACCTACCCTGAGGGGCCTCAGAGCTCATGGCTGACACCAGGGATGCCACACACGAGCAGTTACTTACACAAAATACCTAGAGAATGCTGATTTGTAATTTACTCTACCAAATACACAATTAAAAACAACCCTCTAACTAACCTAAAGGAACCATTTCCTATTTAGAAACTATTTTTCTAAAGCAAAACCACAGGGGTGTGGCTGGAGCCTGTCGGGGTACCCGCGGCAGGCTGGGACACCCAACCCCCGCGGGCAGAGCAGGGCCCAGCTCGGGCTCTCACGCTGAGGGGACAGCAGGTAGGAGCAGGACATGTGGCCTGTGAGAGATGTCCCTGCAGAGCACTCGCGGACCTGACTTGTCCATCATACTCCTACCACCCATACACCCATCAGTGGCACCGTTCAAAGCCAGGAAACGCCAGCACCAAGCCCGCGGGGCTTCGACTCTCAGCGGTTTAACGTCGCCCGTCACCAGAGCCCATCGCGGCCTTTCCCGGTCAGGCCGGGACGCAGGTGTTGGTGGCTCCGCTCGGCGCCGTGACCAGCCGCCCGCTGCACGGCCGCTCTCCAGTGGGCCCGCTTTGCGGCCGCTCCGCGGCGGGCCCGCTCCGCGCCGCCAGAGGGAGCTGAGCGCGGACGGAGCGGGGCGGCCGCGCCTGCGCAGAAGAGGGCCCA
>VZTY01032173.1:5990-110465 GCA_013400935.1 Turnix velox | reverse complement strand
GGGGAAGCGCTCGGCGGAGGCTGCTGGTGCAGGCGGGCGGGCTCTCCCTCTTTTCCTTCCGCTCGTACGAGGTGCAGGGGCCGAGTCCGTCCTTTTATTGGCCTCGTTGGTTTAGTTCCTGTTCTCACCTCCGCCTCCGCAGCTGTGTCTGTTTTGGAAGGGGAAATTCAGTCTCAGCTGCGAACTCTGGTGGTTTGGCCCCTGGCTCACGTACAACGCTGTTGCTCACGTTTGGTTGGATACTCACTATTAAAGACCACTAGTGCTTCCCTAGTTGAAAATATTTTAAAATGATAGCTAAAATCTTTTTTTAGAAATAAGTTAGCATAAGCTTCCATTTCTAACTCACGTAAGATTTCATTTAATTTCCATTCTTTAGTTACTTTAATTTTTTGGTTGTTGCCACTGCCCAGGTGAGCCAAAGGGGCTGGCTAGACACGTGGCCTGGAGCTCCATCAAACAAGGCAGCTGAGCCCTGAGGTGCTGGGAGCAGAGGGGAACAGGGGATTCTATCTCCCCACCCCCCCACCGATGGATGGACCATGGGTGCAGCATACCTCATGGGTTCCTGTGGGAAAAGGACACGATGCTTTGTTGCATTTTGAAATATTTACTCAGTTTTACTGTCCTCTGGAAACGACTTCTGAGGTTTGGTGGTTTTTTTTGGGTTTTTTGTTTTTTTTACAAAAAATCCAACAGCACAGCCTCTGCCTTGTTAATGGAGATTTGTTAACTGGAGGAGGGTGCTAGCTGCCAGTATCACTTTGAGATGTAATATTTCTCTTCTGCCCTCCAAAGAGAAGCTTCTGCTAATGATGTCCACAGCTGTCAGTACAGTATTTGAGTCACCATTTACTTCCTCTTCTTTCTCTACACAGCTTAGGTGGCAGAACACCAGAGCAGCTCAGTATGTCTGCAGTTCCACAAGGAACAGCAACGCTTCGCAAAGCAAAGAAAACCACTGTGAAAACCTCTCTAGATAACCCCTTTGTTTTGGAGTGGAAAACTATAGATGGAGAAGATATGCATTTTATACTTCAGACTTTAGAAGAAAGGATTAAAAATGTTGGACTCAAAAAGATTGAGGCTCCAAGAAAGAAAAAACGTTCCCCTACCAAAAAACAAAGAGAAATCAAGTGTGATGCTAGCACCAGTGAACTCCCTAAAGAAGAGCAAACAGAAGGCCACCAACAACAAACAGGATGGACGGACATCAGTATCAGAAGACAGCTTGCTGTTGGAGTCAATGAAGTTACAAAAGCATTGGAGAAAGATGAACTCCTGCTGTTGCTGGTGTGCAAGTCTGCAAAACCCACCATGATCACATCACACCTGATCCAGCTGAGTGCCAGCAGAGCCACCCCTGCAGGACAAGTTCCTCGTCTCAGCCAAACCATCGCGCCACTCCTTGGCTTGACATCTGCTTTAGCACTGGGCTTTAAGAAGCAGTCTGACAAGTTCACTGAAGCAGTAGAAGCAATAATCCCCAAGATACCAGCTTTGCAAGTGCCGTGGTTTCAGTACAGAGCTGAAGAAGCTGTGGCTCACGCTGATTCTTCAGAAGACGAAGCTGAGCAGGCTGCAGGGGAGGAGCAGGGGACCAGCCAGAAGCGGAAGCGGAAGGAAAGCAATCAGCTCGGCCTCTCAAATGTAACCTTGCAGCCTTTGAAAATCAAGAAAGTTGTTCCGAACCCAAATAAGGTAAAGAAACCGCGTCGCAAAAAGAAGAAAGCTTTTTCTGCATAATTGATTTCAGTTTGGTTCTTCATATGGAATTGATTTCTTTTTAAAGGAGTATGGAGTACAGCTCCAATGGAGCTATTTCATTAGGTTTTACACTGTACGAGGGGAACTCCATGTCCCATTCAGTTGAGGTTCTTTCTCCTTTAATAAAAGAATGTTGCTCAAACGTGGATATCAGTCTTTACCTGGGGACAGATATTTTGTTTGCAATTGGAGATCGAGTTATAGTCAGTAATTACATTGCTCGAGTTATAGTCAGTAATGAATTTGCTCAAGTAATTTAAGACATATCAAGTACATCTTGGGAATTAACATGAACCATTAAATAGACTTTGTATTTCTATACAGATGAACATGCTTCAACCAAAACGGAGTTAAGTATAATTATTCAAACAAATCAATACCAGAAGTGAAAGTTTATTTAGACACAGGCTCATGCCAGTATAACTCTCTAAAACTGGTTCAATGCTTGTTTCAAGTACAGCTGTATCAGTGCAGGTGTTTCCCTTTTAAACTTTCATAGTTTCCTTTGCTGAACAATAAACTTGTTTGGTTCAAGAGTGTATATATGGATGTGGATCCTGGCTAATAGCTGGTGTCTGCTATGCTGGAGAAAAAACTTTTTATACACAGAACAAACCAAACCACTGCTGCTACACTTGGAAAAGAGACTTCTGTATGGAAACTCCTAGCATATGTCCCATGAGAAAATGTAAACAAACTCCAACTCAATTTGATTCCTAAATGGAGTCTGAAATTACTTCCTAGGAAACTCAGACAAGCCATGTGCTGTTGTATGTAGAGCACGTGACAGCCTGAAACACTACAAGACTGCAAACACACCATGAAACTTTTGAGTTTGCTTTACTTTCACTGAGTTTCTGAGCTAGTTCTGTTGGAAGAAGGAAGGGGAATGGTGCTGCAATTCACACAACCCAATCTAATAACATTGGAATTTACTTGTCGCTCTACATTTTAAGCAAAAGTCAGGCACAGTACTGTAGAAGAAAACAAAATTATTTAACATGAGTTTTCTGTCTTGTTCCTTAAAGGTAATTTACATGTAGTTTTCAGAAATTTTCTTATCCAGATTTCCAGTACTATGAGATAGCTAATCTCTAGTTTCAATTTATTTAGATTGATCTTAGTTGACAATACCAACTCCCTGAAATTTAAAGAACACTAAGATATTTAATGCCAAAAATTCTCCCTCCCTGACTGAGGCTAGCGAGAAGAGGTGAGCGGACTTCCTTTGTAGTCCTTCATGCATAGCCTCAGCTTTGGCTTTTTGGATGCATAATACTTTGAAAGCATGCTAGAACTAGTGCATTTAATTCCCATGCTGGCTAACTGCAACATTTAAATCTTAGCCTTTAAACAGAACACAAGCACAGCAATCATCTTTTGAGCACTTTGCTGTCTGCCCAGGTCTACAGCACTCTTGAGGGATTTGTGTTCCCTCAGCAGATACAAAGTTACTTTGGGAAAGAAATTGTAGTCGACGTTTCAAAAGAGTGGTGGGTAAGGTTGGTGGGGTGAGCCTCCAGTTTGTCAATCTTTGCAAAACCATCTATTAGGTTTCTGAGGGGCCTTACCTCATAGCTGTTCATAGGTCGAGCCATGACAAAGCCTAATGCACTGACAGGTTCAACTCAGGGAAACAACAGAAGAACCTCTTCTGTTGAGCTGCTGACAGTGGCACCCACACAGATAATAGCCTTTCACTAAGTACCTGCTTAGGCAGAGAGAGTGAGCTGCCACAATTTCCACCTCCAGAGCAGCTGTCCTATTGCGTGGGTGCAGGCTGGGATGTCTTTGAGATTCACATTGTCTTGCTGGGGTAATACTTCAGCAAAGTACTTGAGGTGAACAGCAAAACTAGCCAGAAGGTTGGGGCACTCAACAGGAACAGAAGAGAAAAAGCTGTCATTAGGCAACACACAGAGGCTCATCAGCAGAACTTTGCAGAGATGAGGCTCAGATGCCCACTTCACTTGCGCTGTCTGTCCTGGTAACTCTCCTGTCTCAGCTCTAGCATGCACAGCTTCTACAGGAGCACTGCTCTGCCCTCCTTCCCCTTGCTTAATGTGCAGCATGAACCAGAAAACAAAAGAGACTCAGAAGCAAATGGCACTGTTTCTCCAGGAGATGGAACAAGAGCAGCCACACTCCTTCCTTCATGCACAATTATCCCAAGATGAGGGCAGAAGGCCAGGCTGCAGTAAACCCAGGTCCAAGTCTGTCTTCTACCTGCACACACTTGGTTCCATTGTGGCCTCAACACTTTCCCAAACAGTAGTACTGTGAAGGATTTGCCTTCTGATTTTGGAGAAGTGAGGAGAAAAGAAAATGCCTGCCCACCATGTCTTCCACCTACATTTTTGTGAAGGGAAAGAAGGCAGAGAAGATGAGCACATCATTCACCTGGCATTCAAGACCAGTTAAGAAATTAAATCTGTAATGCAACTAAGGTTAAAACCTCCTTGTTAGCTCAGGTTATCACTACTATTGATTACATTTTCAGGCTTCACACAGGAAGTCAAGCTACATCCGCACCATAGCTTATATCTGCTACTGGCAGACAGGCATCAGAGCCAAATGCCACCATTAGCTATCTGAAAGATCTCCTTCAGAGCCCTTATAAACTCACAAGAACCCCAGCTGTTGTAGACCAACAACATTCAACATCTTCCTTTGTCCAAAGGAGGTGGAATGCTTTAAATCCAAGCTGTAATGCAGTAAGGGAAAGTAGTTATCACCATCTCTGGGGCAGAATCCCCTCACCAAAATTCAAAGGGAAAAGAATACAAACCAAAAACCATTCACACCCTGGAAAAGAGGAATGAAGAAAGAAAAATCCCACTGCTTTAAGGAAGTGGGTAGGGCCAGCAGTTACAAAGAAGAGACAAATTTATCTTTGTCTAAGTTGATGTTTTCAGGTACAGAATTCACCTTTCAGCAAAATCTGCTGTCAGAATTACAGGCATGTTCAGAAGGAAAGTTCAGACATTTCATGAGATACCCAAAGTCACATTCAAAAGGATGCACCCAGCACAGGGGCTTCACTACCACACTTTGGCACTTGCAGCCAGAAGCTTTTCTTACTGCACATTTCCTTGGTGCTACTGCAGCTCCCCAAGCAGAAAGAAGCACTGCCATTTCCAGGCCTGGAGTTGCACTGGATGGCACATGAAGTGCTTCAGGAGCTGCTGTGGTTGGGAATGACAGCAGCTCCCCCAAGGACAAAGATCAGCCCTCTTACATTTCAGAAAGCTCAGCATGGAGACTGCCAAGGACTGAGGGTAGATCATTTCTCTTCCGCTTACCAGCCACACAAATACATTTCTATAGCAAAACCTCCTGTTCCAAAGTCAGTATAAAACACTACCAGGAACAATTTATGAATGAGTATTTACAGAAGATACTTTTCATTAGAATTACAGACTTGTAGGAAATCAAAGTAGACAAAAGAAGTATGTGCAATTTCGCAGAAGCATTGAGAACATTCAAACTCTAAGTATCCTGACAGCACTACTAAAATTCTTAGTTTTACACACAGGCTGATGTTATTCTACTGAGGAAAAACTAAGGTTTTGTGCCACAACTGTAAATGAAGTACAGCAATGTATTATCATTCCGGCAACGTAGATAACACCTGCACTGAACAGTGCGATACTGTTAAATCAATCCACTGATCTATTGAAGATCAAAGTACAAATCTGTATTTTTATTGGATTTGGCAGCGTTGCTTATGGAGAAACAAATGCACTAGTCAAACCAGCACATTGTCATACTGCTCCGTTACAAAAACATCCAGGACTTTCATAGAGCTACAAACGTATCATACTTCATGGTTTTCCCCAAGATGATGATATCCACGTGAAGTAAATAAGCAAAGATACTCAAATTTGTATCCTTCATTCTGTTACACTGACAAACATACACCACCACTTAATAAATAGAAATGCAGCAGTTCATCCACATAATAGCAAATATTTTTGTACCCTAATCCACCACTGGAGTTCAGTTTGTACAAAACAGTCTTTTCTACAGAGTGGAAAAAAAATACCTTCTTCTCATCAAGGTGCAAGCTAAGCTTTGAAACTTAAATGAATGTGCTTTTATTCTTTTCATGGACAATAAAAGAGTTTCACAGACCTCAGCTATCTGAAAATGCATAAATTTGGTCACGTATGGATGTCTTCATTGTTCAGGTGTAATGGACTATTTCAGTATCACTGACGTTGTGCTTTTGCTCCTCTTGAACAATACCATTCCAAGAGTTATGGAGATCAAATTAACTCAAATGATTACTTCAGAGTCCGAGAAGCCTAAATGTCCTCATTGTAATACAAGACCAACCTAAAGGGAGAAGAAAAATACAGTATTTTAGTTCATGTATGGCAATAAATCCTGGCATCATTAGTTTTCAGCACTTCATTTATGGATCTTAAATATGGCTAATTAAGAAAGTTGTTTTACAACTTCTGCCCATTTTGGGCAGTGTAGATTAATGAAACATTACACGTAATAGAATTCAGTAGCCCTTTTTTTACCTTTTCAGATTCCATGCCAGGACACCTCCAGTTGTACAAATAATACTGCAAGTTTCCATCTCCAATCCCAAACTTGAGTTTTTCCAGGAATGTTTTGTTTTCCATTAAGTCTAGTGCATTGAACACATCAAATCCTTTCTGGCAAAAGCAAAGCATTTTTAAAATTTTACTTTTCAGTGTTTCAAATGACACTTCACAATATCCAAGAGACTAAGCTAATTAAGTGGAAAGAGAACACAAAGGAATAAATCCTGTTTTTTAATTAGGTACACATACAAAGACTTTTTCCTAATAAAAAGTGAAGAGTTCCAAAAGCATTATCCATTATTTTTTCCTCATAGATATGCTGTGACTACACACAGCCTTTTGATGCATATCACATATCCCAGCTAAAGCTACACAAATACAGCATCTGGTGTTTTTCAGCTATTTATCATTCTCTTAATAAATGGCAAGCATCATATTTTTGTGATTTGCCCCTTTTCTGAAATGCCACTGTCTGTACAACTCCTGCCTTTCCTTACCCTACTCATCCACCCTTCATCAACTCCTCTTCTCATCAGCTCCCCCCAAAGCCACCACCGAAAGAGCCATTCTGCTCTTCCAACAGCCAAATTAGTCTCAGGGTCTTGTGCAGCACCACAAACAGGCTGAAATCCCAAGTCACTGTGAACTCTTAACAAGCAACATAAGCCCGAGGGCAGTTAAGCCATCGCATTGACAGTAACCACATACAAATAGCTGACTTTGCTTGGGGGTTTGAGCATAACAGTCCATTTATTTGCCATTACCTGCAAGACAGTTTGACCTAAGATCTTGGAGTCTTTACAGCACAAAAGCACTGTGCAGCAGGATTTTCTATACTTTAACATAAAAGTAAGTTACAGAACAATAATACTGTTACTTAATCACAACAGGATGGTAAGGAACATTCTTTCCCCAGTATAAAAATGGGATTTTTTTTTTTTTTTAATACTAGGAAAAAAAGAGGTTGAAGAGCATTTCAAGTTCACTGTCAGTTCAGGACTATTTAAAAGAAAGTCATAAAGCACAGAGAGTGAGTTTCATAAGGTTCCCCAGTACTTGACACAAAGATCATTCTGTGTGCAGATGAAGCTGTGCTATGTTAAATTTGCTGTGAAAAAACACACTGAAACAAGACACAAAAGGTGTCAATGGTTTGGCACTTGGCATCTAAGGAATTTTTAAACACTCCAAGTTACTAACAGACAGTTACAGAGGTCTCAAAAGGCAGGAAGGGAAGCAGAATAGAGACACACTGTAGGTATGGACAAACTAAGGAAATTACTAACTCATCTCCAGGGGAAAGTATTTGAGTTACCATTTTTCTGGTACTTAGTGAATATGGTCCTCAGTGTGCTCTTGGATTTTAGACAGTTCAAGCTATTTCAAACACTTGATCTTTGTGAATTTGTCATTCCTCAGCATCATTCAAAGTAAAAAAAACAAGCACATAATTTCATGTTTATCTATCTGTCTTATGTCTCATCAACTCCACCATGCAATACATAGTAAAAGAACAGAATTCAATGGCATGGACAGATTGCTGCCAGTTTGTACTCTGACAAAACTTCTAAGTATTGTTTTTAATGGAAAGAAACAAAAACAGCCCCACAACCCCCCCCCAAAACTTACCAATTTAGCTATAATGAGCGCATCATTCATTAAGTCCAAGAGGGGGGTCTGTGTATGAATATTGTAAAAGGAATAGGCAGCTTTGAGGCTTTTATGAACAGGATGGTGCATCACTGTTGAAGGTAACGTGTAGAAACTCAGGAAGTCTGTTAAAACACCATTTGAACCCTGCCAAAAAAACAAATTATTAAGCGCTAAGTTATTGTTCAGGCTGACAAGGCAGTTTTACAGAGTAAGTAATAAATGCAGCATGGGTTTGTAAGTAATATAATATAACAGTCAACCTTGGATAAGATTTAAAGAAACTGAATCCTTGCCAGGTATGTATTTATACATCAAAGCAAGACTGAAGCCTGAGTTGGTCACTTCAGAAAAGGAACCAAAAATGTAGGTTTTCCTGGTCTATGAAATCAGTAACATTATAACAAGCAATAGCCATAGCATTTCAATTTGTTTCCCAAGCTCGGTCTGTTAGAAACAAAGCTAACTAAGCACACTTGCAAAAAAAGTACACAAGTTTTGTTTTTACAACTGAACTTACTGTTAAAGAAATATTTTTTAAATCTGCCAAAGTTCACACTGAAGAACATTCCTCTCAACCAATGAGCACTAGACTCACTGCAAAGGAAGTAGGAAACTAAGCTTGGACAATGACAATAGATGAGCGAGACCTCTCAGCAGCAGCAGCGCAAAGTTTCTGAATTCTGCTGAGACTCCTGCACAAACTCAAGTTGCTGTGTGACAAGACTGTAGTATTTTGATATATTTCAAAATTCTTCCTTAAAATACCATGTGCATATCAAGAAATTAAACATTAATGAAACATTTTCTCATCAATACTAAGAACAAAGCTTGGAGTCACAGTATCAGATTACCCCTATAGCACACATTTTTCATGCTGTCTGCATTCCAGAACTTTGAAGCTGTAAGTGGCATTCACACAGACATTAATGAAGTAATTAGGGCATGTTTTACCTCTACTACATAAGTGTCAATAATAAGATCACGAGGCAGGAACCAGTGGGCTACTTCTTCTTCATCCATCACAGGAGCAAGATTAAACTGTTTCAAGTAAGTGTTGATTAATTCTTGTACTGCTTTAGTATCTTTTTGCTCCATTGGTCTCAAACCTGAAGTCTTTGTAGCCTAATTGTAACAGAAGAAAAATAAATGTTAAGATGTTGAAAGGAAAACTGCACACACAGCAAAGGCTGAAAGTAGGTTGCAGAGTCTCTCAGCTTGCTGTAATGCAATCACTATTAGCCTACTTTAAGCAGCCACCTAATTCATTATGCTATTTTACAAATGGCTCCCAATCAAAACTCCCTCTCTTCTAATTACTGAGACAGTCTGGGGCATTTCTATCTTTACATTTCATTATTGAAACAACTTCATTTCGACAGAGAAAGAGATCCACTGCCAAAAGCCCAGACCTCACGCATTTGTTAGTATTGTTTGAAACAATAATACTTTATCTGAAATAACCTAGGGCTCAGATAAAGAAACAAAAAATAGTGCAGCTAGTGGGTCAGAAGTCAATCTGAAGACAAGAACATTTGCAATTCAAACTTAAGAAGATTACAGTTGAGATATAAACCAAAGTCAGATGAATAGAAATATTTAACCAAAAAATTCCACCTATTGGTAACTCTTGTAAACTCTCTTGCTAACTCAACTCCCTATACAGGCAGAACTGTTCTGTTGACAAGAGAGCTTCTCACAACTTACAGCTGCCTGAAATTAAGAAGATACTGTAAATACAACAAATAGAATTATCTACTTGACTTTAAATAACAGAAGAAGAAATAATTGCTTTCCAGTACTATGCAGTTATGTTTAAACAAGCAAAGGTGATTGAAACTTTCTCTCCAGCTTTTGTTAGCATTTCTGAATATCTCCTGTTAAGGAGGATAAGGCTCTCTTCAGAGCTCATTTATCCCACTTCATCTGTCTGAGCTACATACTTGGGCACGTATCACATTAATCATAGCAAAGTCAATTGCAAGAGCAGCCAGGTAGAGACTTGATTACTGGAAGCCTGAAATTAGCGTAGTTGATTGTGCTCTGCTCAAAGGAGCTATTCTGGGGGAGGAATTTATTCCCATACTCTAGAAGTCAGCAGAGATGAAAAAATCAAGTCAGATTTTGACACAGCTGTGGCCTGTGTATTACATTTTAGTATGCTGCTCTCCTGAGGAGCCTGGGACTATGGTTTGCCTCCACAACTGCTCATCATCTAGATTTAGATTTTTTAAATGCCCTGAATTCATAGAGGTATTCATCTTACTCATCAACATGATGCCTCCTAAGCTGTATTTCATTCATAACCTATGACATGGAAGGTTAATTTAGGCTCCCTCCAAGCCTTTGTCCCTCTTCAAAAGCCATACACTGGAGCAGGTTGGGAGGAAAAGCATCAAGGCTTGATTATCTTTATCCTCCAGCAACACTCAGAATTGACACGAGGAAATGATTATTTGCAGACTCAAGCAAGTGTACAGAACTGGGCTAAAATTCGTTTCTCAGCTTCATGCATCAAGATGTACTGGGCAGCATCCTGGCTTGGGATCTCTATCAGAAAGGGACATACAGTGACATATATGTATCTGACCTTATTCTAAACTTGGACAAAATTTACCTCTTTCCAAAACCTCCTGCTCAAGAGACTGGACACCTAGAAAAAACCCTCCCCCTCCATTTTCTGTATCTCTAGGTACATGAATAAACACAGTCTTCAGTGAGGGTGGTGCTTCTTAATTATAGTACTTATCATTCCTGCAAACCTTTCTAATTCAGACTTCAAGTGATTAGGAATGATTAATACCTCTTAAGAGGAGATGAGTTCACAGTGACAAAGATATTGCAAGTACTCTAAGGAAAGAGGTTAGAATGCAAGAAATGTTTGGTGCTGAGGGACAGGACAGTGTGGCCTGAATGAACGAATCTGTGTGACAGTACTGCTTATGATAATAACCTGAAATGAAACAGAAAAGATCCTCAACAGCACTTAAACCCTATCTTAGGAAAAAAACACCAACAAAATGCAAAGCACAGTATCTAAAGACAAAAGGATAGTACAATGATTAAATCTATTTTCCATGGGAGAAGCTCACAAGTCTAATCTAAAAATAAACCAACAGCTGAGACACATGGAATCCTACATTACTTAGTTTTAAAACTTTTTTTTTAAAGTACCTATTTTCTATTTGAACATCTCTGTACAGAATGATGATTGCCTTAGCTGTCTTATTTTATGACTGAGATATGATGTAAGCTTTGTTTTCCATAATTTATTTTTCTGTCGAAACTTGGAGTTCATGATAAAGGGAGACGATCAAGGTAAAACCACTGTTGTTACTAATGATTCCCTGTAGTTACCCTTCTTGTACTATAAGATCTTTATTCTTTAAACTATTTTGTTCCTGTATTGTTTCCATGAGAAACAGCACCAGAGCTGCCACCAAAACCTATATTCAAAACTGTCTACTGCACTTTTTTTAGACTACAAAAATGGTCTTCAAGATTTGATGAAAGCTATATTTAGCTAATCAAGACTAAAACCTAATTAATTTAGTTATTAATACCTAAGCTATGGAAACTGCTGCCCTGCATGTGCAGGCAGCACAGGAAACAAGTCTCTGACAGCAGGAGTGGAGAGGAGACACAGCACGTGCTTCATACTGAAGGATCTTTAGTGTATTGCTCAAATATATAAGTAACAAGAGAGCTCGCAGGAACAAGTTAAATAAAACCAACAGACATAATTCTCTGAAGTCAGATAAATCATTACAAAGCACTAGGAGTGAGGAAAAAAGTAGTATTTTTTTTACAAAAAAAGGGAAGATTTGTGTCAATAAAAACCTGGTACTGACATGGTAGAGGTAAAGGATATTCTGCAATTCCTCCAAATTTTACAAGCAAATAAATTGCTTCAATTGTAAAGCTTAAACTGGCTTCTATGTGCTACAAATTACAGCAATGAGATTTTTAAATAGTACCTCCCAGACAGCAGTAAATTTGATCTGCCATGAGAATGCATCTTAAAATGTTTTGCCGACTTAACTATTAGCTGCAAACATACAAAGAAAATAATTTTAACTAATCAAGCTGTTAAACAACATTTTCTAAAAGAACAGAAAAAAGTGTGAGCTAGAGTGGGTTCAAAAATCCCACTGCATTCATACAACTTTCTGACCAACTTCTGAGAATTTTAAGGTACGAATTGTTAATTTTCTGTGCCAGAAATCTCTTACCAGATGAATCATACCAAGAACAGCCTTATGCATCTTCAACTCAATCCCACATTGTTTTGAAGTCAGCATTTCTGTTTTGATCTTGTTGAGGTATTTTTTTATATCTGAGGCTTTTAGGTAAAAATTTATGTTTTCTCCATCCACAGATCTACATTTCCAGCAACAGACTCCTCTGTTTATTACAGCCCTTAAGGCCTTTTCGTTAACCAGAGATTTTTACCCTTTTTTTTCCCCTGCACACACTGCCTTTCTGAACAAAAGCCTGCACTGTGGACAGATGGAAGGTTATTTTGGGTCTCACAATAACTGTGGGGATTCTCCAGGAGTCATATTGCTTACATCAGGAAGTCTGTAGAGCTTCATTGTTCTTTGTAGAGTCATGTTTCTACTCAAATGTGAAAATTTCACCTCCACCAATTTTCTGGGATTCAGTGATCGATGCCAATACCTAGAAACACAATCAATAATGAAAATTAATAGTATTTTATGTTTCAGCTTTATTTGCATCCATTTATTTATCATACTGCTGCTTTCCTTTCCAAATTTGTTTCAGGTATGTCTGTAAGATGTACTATGATGGCAAGAAACAAAAGATAAGGAAAAGTTCTATCCGAGCACTATCACCACATTTTTAATGCAAGCCAACACTTATCATTACAGAATGAGTTTTCTGGTTTTAATCAAATGACAATCAAGTCCCTTCTCTGGGTAAGAAGAAAGTGTTTCAAAAAAGCAAATCACATAATTCCCAGAAATGCTTTGCCAACTTTGGTAAACAACCAGGTCAACAGGGAAGTGTCCCAGCAAGGAAAAGGCCACTTGGAAAATACAGGTATATAATACTGTCATTGCTAGCATGGCTTCTACCAGAAGGTCAACAGGAACATCCACTAGTGTATTTGGAGTACAATAAACAAACCCAAACTTAGATTTTAGTCTGAGAAGCTGTTTTATCAAAGGTACTAGGAAAGAAAGAAGGGGAAAAAGATAAAAATAGAACCAAAAAACCCACCATTACAAATCCTCACGTCTGCAGGTTAGTCAAGGCCACTACATTTAATTTCTTGGAATGTTATGCTTTCATCATTTCTTGGAAATTTACATTAAATATTCTTTAAAATGATTGTTATAGGAAGCAATAAAATGAACATCACCTAGGTTACCTGCAAGTGGCCACGGGTTTGGGGAGTACCACTCCAGCAGTGTAAACAGCCTGAAAAATCCCTTCTAGGTTTACTCTTCTGGTTATTTCCCGAATTAATACAGGTGCTACCCGCTTAGATCTCAGTTTCTTATGAACACACAAAAAATTGATCTCTACCATTTTCTTCACACTAGAAAGACATTAAATAGCAGAAGATTGAAAAGAGTTGCACATAACATATTTTCATTTGCATAACAGTAAACTGACAGGAATCTGAGGAAAAAATAAACTGGTCTGCAACAAAATGCATCTGCAGCAAGTACTAATCTGTGATCCTGTGACTGCAATGACAAATCGTGCAACATGCAAACTTGGCTTTGTCTAAGGTACTTGCAATGCCCCTTTTTCAGAGCTCTATCAAGACTTAACCAAAGGCCTTACCATAGGATGCAGAATGGAATCCATCCAAGCATACAGTATCATAACAACATATACATACCATATCATATACAGTGATTGTCAGTGTATGAAGACTTGGTCAAGAAAGTCCAGCTGACTGACTGTCCTTGAAATGCTTTTCAGTAGAGTCAGAAAATTCTATGTCACTGTATTGTCCATCAGTAAGAAAATTCCTTAAACATGTACTGCTGGTCTCTACTGTAAGGAACCCACTAACTCTTTTTAGGGAGGAGAAGCAGGGAAAGGAGTTAAATAAAAAAAGGATCTCTGCTAAATTCACATGGTTCCTCTGACCCTTTTAGGGTCATCAAGCCTTCTCTCTTTTTAATTTCTCTATTGCAATGGATACCCAATTGAGATTTGTTCCATGTTCTTTTATAAACACAAAAGTGATGGTGCATTTTACCTGTCATAAATACGAATATTTGCAGGAATGGCACTTATGAATCCTACCAGTTTTTTGTTTGAAGACACTCTAACCCCACAGTGCCATTGGGGTAACCAGCCTGGAGGACGCAGTGCCCTAGAATTGACAACAGAAATAATTACAAATTACTGCCTAAGAAGATGTAATATAAACACCCCTCTTCGCATTCCACCCAGAGAAGAACATGGAATTTCCTACTCACCACAGAAGAAATTCAGGTGAATAATCAAACCTAAACATATTATCATCATCTTCTACGTAATTCTCATTTAACAGTGTGTACAACTCCTTCAGCTGAAAACACACACAAAAAAATCCACAGATTAATTTACACACACCTGTAGGAATAAACTTTAATGATTTGGGGTACATATAAAAATAGCTTTACTTACAATTTCAGCATTGCTAAGGTCCAGTGTGTCCCACATAAAACCCTGTGGCAAAGAGTATGGCTCAAGGCGGATGTTGTCCTTATCTGGTTCAATTGCTCCATGTGAAGTTATAACTTCATCTTTCCAGGGAGGAGGAGGAGAGAAAGAAAACCAAAAAGAATAGTTATATTGTTATCTTCCCTGACAGTTGTCAAAACTGCATTTAATTCACATCATTATTTTCTCGTAACAGTGACAGGAATGTGAAACTGTTAAAAAATGCTGAAAAAAAATAGTATTATTAGTTCACACTACTTGTTCTCACAGACAGCATTCAGGCTAGCAACTACCTCATCAGAATATCTGAAGATATGCACAGAACTACCCTATCTTACCTGATACTAATATTTCATAACAGAGAAGAGCAATTTATCAGTGCAAGCCTAGCATTTAGCCAGCCATGAGATCAACGGTTCCAGCAGTGAGTACAACATTGTAACAAGCTCTGGCTTGGTTCCTGTTTACCACTGACTTGAACAGACCTGAACTCAACAGGATCACTCAGGAGCAGTGCCATGGCAAAGCCAAGTCATTTCAGGGATGCTGGTGAAATGCAAAACGTGGTCCCAATATCCTACATGAAAGCATGCTTTATTCTATTCCCTTACTTATTCTGCCCCAGCCCCTCAGTATGTAGGTGTAAACAGAAGCTATTCCTCTTCTCTGGACAAGCATCATTTAGGTTGGGAAACACATTTAATAATACTGAGACCAATCCTTAACCAAGCATCGTCAAATTCACCACTAAATCGTGTCCCTAAATCTACACATCTTTTAAACATGCCCAGGGACAGTGACTCAACCACTTCCCTGGGAAGCCTGTTTCAATGCTTGATAACCCTTTTAGTGAAGAAATTTTTCCTAATATCCAATATAAACCTCCCCATTTCTTATCACTTATCTGTTAGAAGTGACCAGCACATACCATTCTGTGCTCTCCTTTCAGGCACTTGCAGAGTGTCACAGGGTGTCCCCCTCACTCTCCTTTTCTCCAGGCTGAACAACCTCAGTTCCCTCAGCTGCTCTTCCTAAGACTTGTGCTCTAGACCCTTCACTAGTCTCATTTTTCTTCTCTGGACCTGCTCCAGCACCTCAATGTCTTTCTTGTAGTGAGGGGCCAAAAGTGAACAGAGTATTCAAAGTGTGGCCTCACCAGTGCTAAGTACAGGCAGTCACATACCTAGTCCTGCTGGCCACACCATTCTGATACAGGCCAGGATGCTCTTGGGCCCTCTTGGCCACCTGAGCAGCCCACTGGCTCATACTCCGATGGCTATTCACCAATACCCTCAGGTCCTTTTCTCAGAGGCAGATTTTCAGCCACGCTTCTCCAAGCCTGAAGCACTGCATGGGGTCACTATAACCAAAGTTCTTTTACTGGTCAGTAATACAGATCTTATGCCCAGGTATGGTTAAACTTACTAAGTTTAGGTACAGGTTGTGTATCCCAGAACTGGTATTTACGTTTGGTAGCCTCATCAATATTCTTTGCTGGGCCTTGGCATGCAGAGAGCAGCTCCATAGCTCTCTGGATGTCTTGAAGCTTCTGCATTGGAATGGCTGGATTCTGCACACAGTGAGAAACAAGAGAGGAACCTTGTTAAGCAACTTTACTTTCAATTAGTTGCATAAACATGCTATTTTATTTTACTGTTACATATTCTTTCATATACTCTGCCAATGTATATAGTCTTCAGAAACAGAAGGGAAGAAATTTACTGAACAACAGACAAGCAGCTCCACAAAACACGTGACAGTTTTTAACACAAATACTGCAGCATTATGGTAGGGTACCAGTAACAAAATAAAAAGCTTCCTATATCCTCTGCCCCACCCCTCCAGCTGAAAGCGATCAGCTAATATCTCTAATGATCTAAACATACCCACTGGTACACACAGAGATAGATGTTTGAAGATGTTTGAAACTCACAACTGTTGAGTATTTCCGGAATACAATCTTGCTACAAATATCCACTTTTTAACCTTAGTTCTATTGTATCTGCCTTGTAGCAGATTAGCTTTCTGCATTGTACCATACATTAAACATTTTACATTAAACTAATGCCAACTGCACCAACGCTAACAGCTAAGGATAATTTTAACTCCTAGAAGCAGACAGAAAAAAAACCCTTCAAACTTTCCACTTAGAATTTGAAAAACCTTTATAGAAATTTTATTTGAAAAGCATGAAACCTAAGTGTTTCGAATTTTCACTTGCATAGCAAAGTGAAGAGGAATAACAGTAAAAGACTTCTAAATCCAGAAGGATTTTTCTCTTTCTCTTTTTAAATCTATTTACTTGGATTTTTCTCCCAAGTGGCAAGTCCTGTTCTAAGGCTTTCTGAAAGCATGCTTGTGCTTAGGTATTTATTGCACTGCAGTCCTGGAAAAACATTTGAAGGATGGATTGGAAAATCTTAAGCAATTCTACATAGAGATTTCAAGCCAGATGGTTTTGTTACTGAATATCAATGGATGACAATTTCTGTACTTCGTTTTCAGTCTGAGATTCACATGTTGGAAAACCATTATAAACATAATAATGATGTAAAGCTTAATTTGGATAGGCATCTGCCTCTGGAGTCCTCAGTCTCAAAAGGAGTAAATTCCCTGCCCATAGCTCAAGCAAGTTCTCATTTTAAATTTTTAATGGAAACTTGTCTCTCCAAACATTATGCAACCCCTTTCACTATTTTACGTATTGCAAAATTTTACCTGTGAATATGTGTCATCTGAGCAGCTGTGAATCAACATTTATACACCCTTTAGAGCAATGCTATTGTAGCATAACAAAACTAGCCTCTTTTTAGATCCAGGCTAGAGAGACACAGGTCACTTTTCTCAACTAAAAAAACCCAACAATTTGTTTATTACACACTGCAAATACCTGTATTTGCCCAATGCAAATACCTGTAATGTAAATAGATAAATTCTGCAATCTTAGCAAAAGATTATGGAATAATATATAAATATTGACATACTCTACTGTAGTTTGTATGCTTATTTTAAGACTCTAATGTCTTTTTTACATTAAGAAGCAAAAACTGAAAATCTAAAAAAGGATAATAGGTTCTAAAAGGATCTCATTACTATACATAAAGTTAAAAGTTCATATTCTGGTACTAAACACAAAATAGCTAGGGACATCAGGAGAAATTTTTCCCCCAAATATTAGTTTGTAGCCTAAATGTACTTGATGGATCTTACAGGATGAGTATTACTACCGGCACAACAATTGTCACATTCTCCACATCCATCTGATAAAAGAAATAACTATTTCAGTAAGTTGAATGCTACATAAACTTTCTTTACCATCATGCTATAAACTTCATTTCTCAGGCTCAGATTTCTCTTGAGATAAAAGTTCTATGTTAAAAAGCCATCATGTCATATTATTCACTCTTCATTCAGAGCATGGTACTCAAAGGCACATTGATAGTACTCTTATCACAAAGACCACAAAGATTGCACACCCTCTCATATAACATTGCATTCTTATTTACAGGAGAAGACTCTACAATGGCAAAAAGTTTCTTCACTCTGTACCTCCATGTTGGGGATTACTGCATTTTCTGTCAAATGACATGCTGCCTGTTTGACTAGATTGGACACAGCAGGGACACCTTCCCCCTACTGCTGATGCTTGCCATCAGGTATCACGAAGCTGAATGAGTTAGACAGTGGCTAAACTAAAGGCAACTCATCAAATGCAAAATCTAATTAAAAACATTACAACTGTAGATTAAGATTCCCTGTGACTAAACCATCCCTCTCCTGAGTTCTAACTGCTGGAAAAGGAAGACGAAACACCTCCCCCTCAGCTTTTCTCACAGTACACGACAAGGGGTGGTGATGACACCTCTGCAGCTAACTTGCTACAGTCTGCAAACGCCAGGACTTACCTTGCTCCTGTCTCTCAGGGCAGTAGCCATTTCCTTAATGCTGATGTGATAAGGCAGAACAACCAACTCACTTCCACAAAACGCAACACACAAATTAAAATTCAATCAGAAGGCAAACACAAATTAAAACAGAATCAGGCTCTCACTTTTGATGGCTGTTGAATTTTAATCTCCTGGGAGTCAGACGCAGAGTCTGATTTGGTGCCTCCAGAATTTGGTTTCTCCTTTTTTCTCTTTTGCTTCTTTTTCTTTTTCTTTGCTCCCACATCCCCTCCAGGACTTCTGCCAGAGATTCAGAGAATTCGCAATGAGAAAAATCAATACCACTGGGCTTAAAATGCAGAAAAAAAAAAGTTATATATAGAAAACCCCCAGCATTTTAATATGAAAAATCTAACATCAGTTTGAATGTGAAGAAAAGGCAGAGGAACTGACAGCACGGGTGAAAAACTTCCTGCTTTCTAATTAGTGCTATACCCAGACTCCATCAGAAGCAGGCATTTTGACACACTGGCGTCACATTGTGACACTACATAAAAGCCAGTGCTCCTCCCCAGGCTGTTACCCAGCTCAAACAGTAAATGACCAAATCCAACAGAGTTTGGAGGAACTCGGGAAAGTGCAGGAACTGAGGAAAGTAACCTAATTAAGATTAGAACAGAATTTGCAAAGTGTGGGAAGTGTTGGCAACTCTCAGATGGAAGTCAAACAGGCAGGCAGTGAGTCAGTTAAAGCTGAATCCTTTTCAATCAGCAAAATCATACCTACACAATGGAGCTCAAAACAGAATGGGATTGAAAGGCATGGAAAAAAGTCAATTCAACAAATAATTGTTTATTTTAAATCTGGAGGGGAAGAAAAAAATTATACGGGCACATCAGGAGAAGAATAACTAAGAAGAACAATACTGAAGTTATTAAGATGAATATGTTAGCAAAGGCCATGTTATTCACTATAACATGTTCAATTTCAAGATCACAATTCTAAGCCTTAGCATTTACACACTGTCCATGATCAAGTCAACAAAAAACCACCCAAACATCAAATCAGGAGGCCAAAAGCCTGCAATTAGTCAAACATACAACTAAATAAGCACTCATTTTTGTGAGTTTATTACTGTTCTCTGGAATAGCCTGCAGGGATCGATCAACCTCACAAAGTCCCTAAACTTTTACAGTTACATTGGGTTAAGTTACTCTCCTTGAATGTGGGGAGAGAATTAGAAATGCAGTACCCTCCGGGCTACTCAAAGGACAACAGGGTAGCAAACCCAACACTCCCACAGGAGAGCAAAAAGAACTTGTAGTACTTAGTAAAGTCTGCAGAAACAAAAGACACGAGCAGAGAGGGAAAAAAAATTTCTTTTTCAGAGTGAAAACACTGCCTCATTGCCTAAACGATTCTACTAACAATTTCTACACTCTCAACTTAATCTATTTCATTTTAAATCTACTTCAAGGCACTTTGCACCTAAATTAGGAACAGAACAGACCCAAAGGCCTGCTGAGAGGTGGTAAATACAAGAGTCAAAAAAAAAAGAAAACAACAAAATATCCTAAACAGGTGCAACTCGGGACTTCTTCACCTCAGGCAAAAGGAAAATACTATATGAAGCAATTTCACTTTTGCTGAGATTCATTTAATGAAATACTCCTCTGCTTCCTCAAACTATGTAAGGTTTCAACTTTACCTCTAACATCTCACCAACTGCAAACAAATGATGCCACCATGTCCTTGAGCTGAATCCCAAAGTCTCTTCTGAGGGACACTTAACTCTACAAGGATTCACAGCAAACACTGCTCTTGCCAGATGCCTTCAGGAGTCACACTGCTTCAGCTCTCTCTTCTTACCTTTCAGCAGTAGCTGGCCCCAGTCTAACCACACACTTGTTCTGCTCACTGAGATTACCTCTTTTACTTAGTTTGGTGAAATAATGAGAAACTGTACTCTAAAAATAAAAAAAAAAGTTTGGCAGCAATGGAGAAAAAGCAGTTTTGCCAGGCTTTACTAATGTCAACTCATTTAAAGTGTACTTTTACCAGGATCATCTTTGTTTTTCAACCAGCTCTAGGCCTTCTCCATATATAAATTGTTACTTTTTCGCTGGGAAAGAGAAAAGACAGGACTTAATTGCTGAAAGGATTAGATGGTGTTTGAAACTAATTTTTAAAATTTTCTGAAGCTCCAGCCCTCGGCTTATGACCTTCAGGTTTAGAGTTTCCACATTGCCTCTTGAAAAATAAATACCAGTATCTTTGTTTGACAGGTTACACAGGGATGGTTCAAAAGCAGTGATTAAAGTGCAGCCTCCTGCCCAGGTCAGTTCTTTGGAGTTTTTTACTGTCACAGCCCATAGAATGTAAAAATGGATTTAAAGAGAGATCCACTTGTCCTTCAACTCTTCAGGCACACCTGTAATCCACAAATTTGGCAGCAGGCAGAAATTTCTAATGAGTAAACAGGTTTGTCCAACACAAGTTACAACCAGAGATACCAAGCAAATTAGGGCTAAAGCTAAATGAAAACACCTCCAGACCTTCAGTCTTTCTCAAACCCTGCCTTGAAAAGAACCAAAAGCTTCTAAAAGTGGAATTGAGAATGACTAGGAAGGTAGGAACTCTGTTGATCAACTTGTAGGAATTATGCTGGATGCAACAGCACAATAGATATGTAATGATAATGAGATTAAAACCAAAGTCTCCCACAAAAAGCTTTTCTCTTAATTAAACCATCTCATATGCTGAGTAAGATTTAGGTTCTCCTTTTTCTGGACAGATACACTTACATGATGACAGTACAAGATTTATTTCACTCTTACAAGTTTAGAGGGTTGACCTTGATGTGTGAAATCCCTTTTGCTGAACTTAACTAGCCTGCTGCCGCCGTTGTAGTACAGCCTGGAGTCTCAGATAGGAAACAGGAAAGGATATGCAATTCAGGTTGCTGCTATGTCTAGCTGTCAGGTCAGGAAACACAACTTTTTCTGGTAGAGACAGGCTGATACTGGGAGCACTTCACTGACAGAAGGGAGAGCCCACACACTGAGGCTGAGGTGTGTGCCCAAGCATGGATGTGGCCCAAGGTATTTTTAACTGCATCCAAAATGATGGTCTGATAAATAAGAAAGGAATGAGGCCAGCACAAAAGTGATGTGCAAATGCAAATTCTGCTGAGGAAGGAGTCAAAAGACCTTGTTCTGTCGCCGGAAGCGTTAACCTCACCACAGACACAGGCTATGGATGACTCTGAGACAGTCACTTAGGTCCACAGTTCTACGATTTTTGCCTGCAAGACACAAATGTAAGCCCATGATCCCACCCACATACCTTTCCACTTGTGTACACACATCTGGTGTTTTGCATAAATGTGCAGAAAGACTTCCTTCACCCTGCTTGTGTTGGCTTTTTTCTTTTTCCCAGCTGAAAAATGGGGATACTTATTGCATTTGGAGAGCAGCATGGCAATGGCAGAGAAATTCACTTAGAGGAGCTCTGAGAAAAACAATGAAAAGCCAGATGGAAGAATGAGGAGTGGGACAGTCACCCTACTCAGGCTCCCTTGGTTTTGATTACAGATTACCTTCTCCACTGAAAATTTGTCAGTGTTATTTTTATTCTCTTTGGGACACTAAGTTCTACTTTAAAAGAAACAGCTTTTTGCAATATTAACATCTGTTTTTAAGTATACAAAATGGTAATATTAAGTTAGTAATTTCTCAAGTTTAAAACTAGGCATAGACTTCAGATGTTTATTTTTAAGCTGTAAAGGCCCAGGCATGTGTGTGGGTTTTGCCTCTCTCCGAGTAAGTGAGGCTGTGAAACTATA
Organism: Turnix velox; assembly: GCA_013400935.1. Taxonomy (NCBI): domain Eukaryota; kingdom Metazoa; phylum Chordata; class Aves; order Charadriiformes; family Turnicidae; genus Turnix; species Turnix velox. Next base: position 88,068 of record VZTY01032173.1, on the reverse strand, counting down.
CTGCTGAAGACGTTATATAGATCTTTTTGATCACAAAAATCAGATCTCACATGTGTGGGCCAGACTCCAAAAAAAATTCAAAGCAGTATTATTTACACTGTGTCTGTCCTTGATTCATTAAGAAAATGCAGGCTTAGATGCAAAAGGCCTCCTCATCACTGTGTTAGACTACCACTGTTTTAGGAGAATATGAAGGTCTTGACCAGAAGGGATTATGCCCTTCAAATTCCACTTACTAACAAACTACCATCACTAATAACCCTTCTGGACCAAGATTTCATTTGCATACATTTAATTACTTGGAAATAGAAGGTTTTGAGCATGAAAAACCTAAAAGTAATGCCTTGAAACCTAACTCAGACACACCTAAAGGTTCTGCACTTTCCTCTGCCTCCCTTCAAGTCTGCAAGGCTGTGCTTCAAGATGTGAATCTTGCCTGCTAGAACTAAACCCCACCTCCTGTACCTTAAAAACATTTATATTTAAGAAAATAAATTCTAAAAGTAGCACTGGTTATAAAGTTGCCAAATACTCATACTACTAAAGCACACAAAGTAAATTATTTTTGAGGGTTTGGGGGGAGTTGTTTAAAGGTCACAGTTTTTCTTCATCTGTTGACTAAACCTTCCATGGCCAAAGCCTTTCAGACATTAAGCTAAGGAGCAATTGAGGGTGAATTAGAGAGACCTTACAAAGCCAGTCTCAGCAGTGTGAATTTAGGTGCAGTAATTAAATTTTTTCTACATATACTCTGACAAAGCTACTTTGTAAATCCTTAATTATGAAACAGTACAAGTACAGCACAATGCATCTAGCAGGAGCAAGCTGCAGACACAGAATAGGAGAGCAGCAATGAGTCACATAACGTACATAATCCTGCATCCAAAAAACAGGAGCAGAAACAGAAGACAAAGACATTTGCACAGCTGAGAACTATAAATGGTATTTTCTGCTGCAGTCATTCAGTGTTCAAGCCCATAAAAATAGCAAAATTTAGAAAAATTCAACAATATTTTAAAAAATTAATTCAAAGTCATACATATGTGTGTATATATATGAAAACCATAGGGTTCTGTGGTCAGTATTACATGGAACTGTTTTCAAATGCCTAGAATCAGCTTGGAAGTAAACTGAGTTACATGGAGCAATCCAATCAGACACTAACACATAACACATACTTTTTTAGAGGGAGGTAGAGTGCGGGTTAAAACAGCATGAGATTAAATACTGATTTGGAGCAGTACAGTCCCTTCTGAATTGAGCAAGTCAGTTGACACAGCTACAGCCTCGGGAAAACCTAATCTATAGAAAACCTAATCTTAAAAATTCAGGCAAACTTTAAAGCCACCTCAAAATTCAATATACCACAACAGGGAGAAAACAAGGAATAATTAAGCCCTAATTACCATGGGTTAATCTAACAGATCAATTTTTCTTTGCATATGAAGGAATTTGTTTGAATACTTTAGACTGCAGACAAAACAGTAACAAACAAGAATCTCAAAAATTAGAGGAAAATAATTCAAAGGACAGTTTTTAGACTTCATGCACCAGAAACATGTTACAAGACTGACAATCATGCTTAGAGGCTTCCTCTACTGCAATGATCTACCTCTAATTTAATTAAGCTTCATATTACTTTGAAGCACTCACGTTCTTATTCGAAGATAAATAAAGCAGCTCCTTTGAAATACTAAAATACATCGGGGATGTTCAACAAAAACAAGCTTTGGGGAGAATGGTGTCCAGCCTACAGCAGCAGTAGCTGTTCCCAAGAGCTCGATGAGATCCAAGCTGGAGCAGATGAGCAAGCTGCAATTCCAAACACACCGAAATGCAATTCTTTGTTCCCCGGATGCCTCTGACACACACACTGCCTCTGCACTGGCTGTCACAGAAGCCCCAGCACACAGCTGCAAGCACTGCCATGCTGCAGAGGGCAGCCAGGGCTCACACGGGCACACCAGCAGGACAAACTGCACTAGGAATAAGGTACAAGTGAATTCTAACCAGGCAGCAGCCTGGTGTGTCAGCTGGGCTCCTACAAAAAGCAATAAATAATCACTCTCTGATCTTCACTTTTACCTATTTGGGAATCTGTGGTGCATACACACAAACAAACATAATTAAAGCCTTATACTAGTCCAAACTGTTATTTTGTTCCTCTTTAATATCCCAGGTTTCCATTACTACAATTATTTTTGACACAACTATTTTAGTATGCAGAGTGTGGAATTTACAGACAGGGCAGGAAGCATCCAAGTTTTCCCCTTTCTGACCTTTTAGACAAGTCAGCCACCTAAAGTCTCTGGGATTCCTCCTGCCACATTTAAGATGCAGAGCTGCTCATTACCAAGCAAACCCTAGGGGCAGGAGTCAACAAACATCCTCAAACATCAGTCACCTACAGAAACGCTCTCAAAGAGATGAGTCAGAAATTCATGAGGAAGGTATCTGTGGCAGTCTATAGATCAACCTATTTCTATTTTAGGTTACTCCAGCCTCTCCTAGTTGCAACAACAAAACATTTTCTCAGCAACCACGTTTACTAACCATTCCCCCCAAAAACCCAAGAAGCAAATTTAAACAAAATTTATGTTTAAAACACGTTTCTCCCACTTCCCTGCCCCAAAAGCCTGCAGCTGCAGAGGAAGTCAGACCCTCAGCATCTGGTGCCCAGCTGAAGCCACAACACAGGCCACTTATCAGTGGGTGAGTACAAGAGGTGGCCTTCACTCTGCTGCCTCTCCGGCCGCCTCCCCGAGCAACAGGGCACCGATTCCAAGCGTGGCAGGATTTAAGACAGGATTAGCAGAGAAGGAACTACGGCCACAACCACAGCCATTGCTCCGGCCCGTGTCTTCTGCTCAAACGTGGGCTCCGCTCTCCACGACGCATGGATCGAGCGCTTATGTTTCCTTTTGGACAAAAGGTGAGGTTGGGGAAGGGTGTCAGCAGGACAGAGGGACACCGGCCACGCTGGAACCGTCCCCAGGCCCCGGGAGCGGGGGTGCAGCGGCAGGGGCTGCCGGGCTCCAACCAACCAAAACAGCCACGGGAGCACGGGACGCAACACTCCAAGAGAGTTTTGTTCCTAATGGCCAGAAAACCCAAGGAAGGGCCCCAGATTCTGAGAAAGCTCAGACAACGAATCGAGATTTACCCACCCTCTTCGGGCCCGCTTTCAAGGCCGGTGTCCGGCGAGGCAGAGCCGGCCCCGCCGTGCCCCTCGCTTCAGGCCGGGCCCTCGGCCCCCGCCTCCCCCTCCGGCGGAGGCCGCTCTGGAAGAAGCGAGAGGAACCGAGCCAGGCCCTGCCCGGCCCGCACGCTGCCGGCTGCTGCGGGAAGGGAGAAGGCAGCTGCGGAGGAAAGCGCGGGGTGAGGCCGCGGGAGGCAGAGGCGGAGCGGTGGGCCCTGCAGGCCGCCCCCCGGCTGACAAGAGCCCCTCGGCCCGGGACTGAGAGGAGCCCGGCCCGGCCCGCAAGGCGCTCGCCGCGGCACTTGCAGCGTCCCCGCTGCCGCCACAGCGGAGGCGGAGGCTGACTCCCCCCGGCTGCGTCTGCCTGCCCGCTGCGAGCCCCTACCCCTTGGCGTGCTCGGCCTCCTCCTCATTGTCGCCGTCTATGCCGCAGGTGTCCTGGTCATCCAGCTCCAGGCTCTGCTGGCTGGCCGCAGACTCGCTGTCCTCCGCCATCACGGGGGAAGGAGGGAGGGAAGGGGGCGGGGGCGCGGATGAAAGGAGCCGGGGCGCACGGGCAGATGCGGCCCAGAGGAGCTCCCTCTAGCTGCTGTCCTCCCTCCTGCTGCCGCCGGAGGAGGTGAGGGCCACCGGGGCTGCTCCACCGCTCCTCGCCGCCCCGCGGGGGACCGAAGCGGGCCGGCCCAGCGCCGATCCCCGCCCTGCCCCTCACAGCCGGCTGCCGCCGCCCCCGCTCCCTTCCTCCGCGACATTAAATCCGCTCGCCGGTACCGTGTCTGTGAGGCCCGCACAGCCCGGCTGGGTCTGGCGGCCCCAGCAGCAGGGGAGCCCGTTTTGCCGGCACCCCGACCCCCTCTTCTCTCCTACTCCCCTCAGTCCTTGGTGCCCAGGCTGGCGCTGGCACACGCTGCCCAGGCCCTGGTGGCCAAACCGCCCCCGCAGGGCCAGTGCCCATCGGCTCTCACACCGATTGCTCTTCCCTTCAAGCCTCTTTTTGGTTCTTCAAGATCTAGACCTAAAAAACACAGGAGATAGAATCATAACGATTAAAACCCGGTAAAAGCAAATAAATTAAATGACACTCACATGAAATATTTGAACTCTTGTGGTTTCCAGAGCCATATCAAGATTCCTGGATGAGATCCTGGGCTCCTGAGTGCTTGGTTTAGTAGTGCTGCCAAACATCACATTAAGATGTAAGTCAGTTGTAATTTCTTTTTATCTGGATCACCCTCTTGAAAGCCATTTAATCCGAGGAAGAATTTACTTCCTCCCATTTTGATTTAATGTAGTGATTTGGCTCACTTTTACTTATTTTTGATTTAAAGTGGTGTCACAGTTATCAGATATTGTGGGTGACACACCAAGTAAAAGATCACACTGAGCAAGCAGGAGAAAGCAAGATACTTCTCCAGCTGTGGACTCAGTGAAACTCTGAACCTCTGCACATTGACCACCAGCTGTGGGCCACCCTGTCCCTCTGCACTTGGTCCTGTATGCAAGTTGCCATAGGAACTTGTAATTCAAGTGCACCAAATTCTCAACAGGTCAATGGCAAACAATGTAATGGTAGAAAAATCAAAGGCATAGGTCACCCTGTTATCTGTACTTCATCTATAGTGATGCTCCTGTGCTGCTTCCCAGCCTCTCTTGGTTAAACTCAGCCATCAGATGTAACACATGGGAAGCATCACCCTCATGCGACCAATAATCACCGAGTATTTGTTACCTGCTGTAGATGGGCTCCTGCTTTGTTGTGAAAGGACTGAAGCAAAGAAGACCCTTCATGGGAAATGAGCTGTATGATATACCAGGGTACACATGACTGCATTTAAATCTTCGGTGACTGCAATCCAAGCTGGACTTCCATCATCTGTCCGGTATATTTCTCTCTCCAGTTTTGAAATACTAGCTGCAGTGACTGGAAAATTCAAGAGTACCAAATCAGTAAAATAGAAAATATTCAACCAGCACATTCCAAATAAAATATGCTGTGACAAAGAACGTGCAGCTTTAGAAACTGAAGTTGTTCCCAGATATAGTGACATGGTTAAGATGGTGTTGTTCTTCCAAAAACAAGTAAAGGGAGACAAAATCTAAACAGGTGTCCCACCCACTCTCAACTGTTGCAAAACTGATGGATTCCATAACAATTGCCAATCTGACCATCTAATATTGACTGTTAGAGAAGAGTTCAAAGGGGAAATGTGCCTCTGAGGTTACTACAGTTGGAAATGACCTCTGGAAAAGAAACTCTCGCTCAGTTGTATTGTATCTGTGTATGTAGATGCACATGTTTAATCTTCAGTCAATTGTACTGTGTATGAGAGAAGGGAAATGTCAAAACAAAGGCACAATACAGAATAGTTTTCAATAACAAAGACACAATTGTTGTGAACAGCAGTCCCACAGCCTGGAGAGAAGTTAATCCAGCTAATTTTTTTTTTTTCCCCTCTTGGCAATAATGTGTGGGAGGAAGTGAAGAATAGTATGTCAATGCCTAAACAGATACTGTCTTGGAGATGATAGGTTTAACCTCTTCTGTACTGTTACACCACTTTCCTCACTTTGTTGAAAAGGTCCTGACTCTTCCTGCAGTTCACAGTGACATTACAACAAGTGCTACAGACCTGTCCTAGCAAACTCCCACTTGCCATCCCCTGACAGAGTGTCTCCCTGGAAGGGGGAAGAGGATTATTGCTGCTGAACAGCTGCTGTCCAAGACGTCATAGCGTGCACAAAAAATATCCTAACAAATACTGGTTTATCTCCTGAGAGACACAACAAAGGTGAAACTTTTGTTCAGAGAAGTTGACTGGAAGTGAAGATGTAGTCATCTGTCTGCACTCACCATTTCTGATGGAGCTTCTCATTTCTCCAGTTACTAGATAGATTCACAGTTTAAATTCACTCTACAGACTGTGCTCAGCAGCTGCACTATTGTTGAAATGTCAGCTATCATATCTATAGCTATCTTCCCAAAACAGGGCCACAAGGCAGAAACACGTACCCCTGAATATCAGGACCCCATGTGCTCAACCACAGTGAGTTGATGACATAGGTGCCATCAGGACTGGAAGCAGAATGGACAGCACTGGATATGCTCAAACAGGTTGTCTGGGGCATCTGTACTTCCAAGATCTCTGTTGTTGCAGGGCCAGGATGTTGAGGAACTCCCCAGGCTGCAACATCTGAGTGACACAGACACAACCCCCACACTCACACCACTCTAAACAGAGCATCAAAAGCTAACAGGAACGTTTAGTTTTAAACTTACCAGGTAAGGAGCCTGTACTTGTGAAGGTGTGAATTTACTGTTTTTAAATGATCATCAAGACCTTTTCCTTGGTGTAGTGGGAAAATAAAAGCCCTTTAATAAGATTAAGAAGAGAGCATGGTCAATTCACATAAAAGTTAAAAGAAATCTTAATAAAGGGAAATAGACTCCCTAATCTGGAGGTATGCTTCACTGAATACTGAAAACCGTATCATGAAATCAACTAAACTAATTCCAGCATTTGATCAATTACCTATTTGTTATTTTCATAGGTCTCCTTAGGGCTTTTGTTGTGAGTCTAGATTTGCTGCTAGATGCAGCCAAAACACCCAGTTGCTCATGGCAACAAGCTGGGAGACAGGAGAGAAAGGTCAATAGAAGACTACAGAGTTAGCTCTGCCAGTCACTGCAAAACACCAGTGTGTACAGAACTCTCTACCTACCACAAATCCCACATTTTTGGATCCTGCTCTATCTTTTCCCAGGTTCTGTCTCTGCTGTCTGTAACAGATACAGACATGGGCCTGCAGTAGATACACGAGATGAACCTGTGTCTGCAGCTCTGGGAGGCGTTGAACTAGCTTGAAGGTAAGCACATGAGTACAGGTCCAGATCCACAAGTACCCTATGCTGTTGCAACTCCCACAGCAAAATCCAGGACTTGAAACTAATCCCTACAAACACTCAAATGCTTTGGGCACTTCAGTTGCTGACATGAGTTCCAAATTAGCCCAGGCTACCAGGGTGAGAAATACAGAGGGTTGGGAAATCTTCATACCCACCCTGTATGGGGGTTCATCAGATCTTGCCTGTTGAATTAAGCATCAAATGAACTGTCTAGAATTCTATGGTTCTATGATTGTAAGGTCATAAGCTTCTCTTTGCTCTTCTGCAAATCTAGCCAGTCCCAGATAGAGTTTCTCTCCAGCAACCAGCCATAATCCAGGCTTGTTTACCTGCCTAGTGACACGTATTCATTACATCCCACTGAGTTAGTGATACATAATTCAGGATATTGGCATCATGTGACTGGTCCTGTGTGTTCTGAGTATTAAACACTGCGCCTCCACACATCACATTGAAATATTCATGGCATTTATAATTTCAAATCAACTTGATATTGTAAGAAATAATAAACAACTTGCTGTGAGCTTTTAGTAATCTTGTAAATTGTAAGCAAAATTGATCCAATTTGAGAATTACCTTCTTGTATAGCGTTTTCTCTAATTTCCTAATAACTATTAAAAAAGTTATGCATCAAACAAATGTGTTTAGACTTGGATTCATATGAGTGTATACTAGTACTAGCTCACAAGGATTTTTTTTTTTTACTGACTGCTTTTTATGCTGAGAACTCAAATACTGCCATCTTCAATCCTGAATGAGATAAAAGAATACTGATTCAAAATACACTGAACAAATTCAGCAAAGCACATTTATCACAGCAAGTACCAGAATAGGGAGGGCTAGGAAATGAAATGAGCTAGTCATTCCATATGCTGCACATTTTTTATCTGTGTGAGATCTCTACTGCTTCTCACCCACTTTTCATCTTTCTGGACTCCTGTTACACATAGGGCTGGGTGAACTGCAGCCTTGCCCATCTCCCACAGCCCACTTGCTACTGGCCTGTACTGGCTCCAGTGCTCAAACCAGGGGTCAGACATTGTCAGAACAGCCTGCTCTTCCTGCTGCACTCAACTTTTGTTGTTGCTGCTGTCGAATTCTGTTTTAAATTCATCACTCACCATACCTCTTCTGTTTTACATCTTACCTTTTGCAATGAAGCACAGCCTTCTCCGTGCTGATGTTTGCAATGGCAAGGGCTGTGAACTAAACAGCATTAAAAAGAGGTTAGAGGTAACTCCAAGTATCCAAGTCACATAAAAATAGGATAAATGGATGCTAATAAAGGTTCTGCAGACCTTCTGGGTGATTAGAAGCAGGTGAACACTGTTGTTGAGGAGGCACACCTACTGCATGGAGAATTACATTGAATTGTGAAGAGCCTCACAGACACAATGTCTCCTCTATGAAGGAGATGGGAAATCAGATGGTATTATAATAAACTCTTCAATTTCTATGCAAAATTTCTGGAGATTTTACAGTAAGGTTTCACCTTTCAGAATTAAGCAACTTTCTGCAAAAGAAAAGCCTCTTGACAAATGTTGCAGCAGTTGCAGAATAAATTACTTAAATAGCAGGCATCAGAACAGCTTTCATCACAGAATTCTGACATCAGGACTAGGCTAGTAGGCAGGAATGAATAAATATCATTCAAGTCAGGCACAGCAGAAACTCAGCATCAAGCATAGCTTTGACCATGCAATGTCAGACCACAAAGAGAATTAAGTTAATTAATAAAGCCTTTATGAGCTTTTATGCTGGTTCTTCCAGTCAGCCTGGGTGAGAGACCTTTATGTTGAAATGCTTTAATGACTGTTTAAGCCAGCTTTCATATGAAATGCATTTTACATTCATGTACATGTGCTTGCATGCACGTAATCTGCTTACATATAGATTTTTGTGGGTATGCTTTGCAATTTCAAGGAATAAAAGACAAAAACTTCCAAAAGAAAAATACTCCTCATATGGCTATCCCACTCTGCTTCCCCCACTGTTACTGTGTTTTTCAGTATGGGATCACAATGTGTTAAATTCAAGACAAGAACTAATGGCATAGGCATGGAGAGGCCGAAAGACCACACTCACCAGCACCTAAAAATGACTTTATTGAAATGTCATTATTATGTTATTCTGCACGTCCCCATCAATATTGGCCTCAGAACATGGCACAAAAGTGAAATAGAACCAAGGTGCTGGGTTTATAGAATGGGCCTGACTACAGGAGAGAGGAAAGCCAGGACCTGTAGCCTCCCTCATCTCCAGGGAGAAAAGCCCTACCCTCAGCATGCACATCAGGGCAAATCTTCTCCTGGGTGAGCTGCTTTTCATGCAGACTTTTCAGTGTGAGATATGGTTCCAGACTCTTCCTCTACTGATCGAAGACTTCCAGAAGAAGTGTGTAGGGAACAGAATGTCCCTGCAGTAGCTTGTAGTGACTCTGCCATAGAGCTGCAAGCTCCAGGCTCCAGCACTGCTGGGAGGGTGCTTCTGACTATCTATCTGGTGAGGGCTGGGAGTAGACAGTCTAAAGGCAGCAACATTAACACATTTTAAAACTCCCTACAACCACTAAAACACCACAGCCCTTTAAACTCCAATACCCTAAACCCATTTTCTGCCTCTGTAATACAATTACAAAACTGTTGGGGCCATTCCTCAGCTGGGTGTACTCAGGAGTCTGCATCTCCAGTCACATGAACACAACCCCCTTCTCTCCACAATTACTAAAATAAACTATAAACAAGTGTCTCATTTGTCCCTCCCCATTGAAATCACATTTTCCTTCCCTGCAGCTGTCAGTGTCTCAGGCAGAAAAGCACAGCCCAGCCAATGCAGCAGGCAAATGCACATCTACTCCATCAGAATGGAGCCCCCCCAAAAAGGATTCATCTGAGCTTTAAAGCTTTTTCTAACACATTATTACTTTAAATCATCATTAGGCTGTAACCTGGGGCATGGTAGCGTGCATCCTCTGCATCCCTGGACTAGGTCAAACAAGAGGAATGAATGGCAGGTTACTTTTCAAAAATGTACAGGTGACAGACCTTTTTATGAATCAGCGCTGACCACATGATCTCTTTAGCATTTGAAATTGTTAAACTTGGAGCACCTGCCACCTGGTGGTGAACTGTTTCTCCCTACCCACTCTGTATTAAACACAGGCTATAATTTCAACATAAGCAGAGTTTATAACTCCAGTAAGGCCAGCAAGCAGCTGCCACAAGATCACCAATTCTTTCATGGGCCCACTGTTAGTCCAAGAGCAGAGGTCTTTGTCATCTCCCGAGACCCTGGCCAGCATCTCAGCTGGGACAATGTTCAGCTTCTCACATCTCCATTCACAGCAGAATGCATCATCATCACTCAGCAGTGCAGTCTGCTCAAGTGTAAATGTGCCTGTTTTCTCCCAGCTCCTGAATGACACCTTCATTTTAGACTAAATAAATTTAGAATGATTTTAACTATCAAGTAATTTAAAAGTTTAGAAAAATAAGAGCATCTCCATTATTTTTCTCCTGCTCCTCTTCACAAACATATAAAATGGCCATGTCATTACTAACCTTACTCTTACTAGATAAGGTACGTGGACACAGTATGTTGATATATTCTATATCATGACATATTTATACATATTTTCATGATACATGCCTTGTATTTTCATTTCCAGGCTGCAAATCATTTCAAATTTGAGCTCTGGATAGATGAGTAGGTAACAGCCAAGTGCAATTTTCAGATTAGAGGAGGATTTTTTACATGTTACTCATGTAATTACAACTGGTAAACTGACAATGGTACAGTCTCCAAATTAACATCAGGGGGATCTTGTTCTTTTTAGCACTAATCCTTTGGTAGCCACAGGTTATTTGCTTGCAAAAGGTGGCACCTGGTTTATTATCACTTAGCAGAAGTACTTCTTGTATTTTTGATGTGCTTTTCTGCTAGGAAAACACAGTGCCAGTTAAGTGTGTTTGATCATAAAACATCCTGCCTGGGAAACTTGACAGCCACAGGGGAGGAAAATGCAAGGATACAGAGATGTACAAATGAAACACTTGTACACAGTTTCTTTTTTGTAATTTTGGCTTGTGTTCAGATGACTGGAGATAGATAGGGACTCCTGAATACGCCCAACTGAGGAATGGTGCTGACCATATTACAGAACTGCTGCTTGAAATGCTGCTGTGGGATGAGAAATCCCACTTTCAAAGGGAAAGCTGGTCCTCCCGTAAGAGAAGCTGCACATCAAAGCCAGAAGAAATTATTTCAAAGGGCTCCTGCTTTAAGCATTGGTGTTTAATGGTTTTAGTGATTTATTGGTTGTAGGGTGTTTTAAAAACATTATTATTGCCTCAGGACTGTTTTCTCCCCAGCCCTCACCGAACAGTGACAAGCACCCTCCCAGGAGTGCTGGCCCCCGAGCTGCTCCCCACCTTGGGCAGAAACCAGTTACTGTCCTACTCCTCTGCTGGAACCACAGGACACAGCATGGAGATTCTGGTCCCTGTGCACTTCTTCTGGAAATCTTTTCATCACTAAAGAATGACTTTGGAACAACTTAAATCCAGAAAAGTCTGTAAAGACAAAAAGAAAGTACCAGAGCAGAAGATTTGCTCCCCACATCCCACCCTGACCTTGCAGGCTCAGGGCCTGCCTCTGGGAATGAGAGGTTACGGGTTTTGCCTTTCGTATCTCCAACATGTATTATGACTAAAACATAACTTACAGCCAATATGCTGATTTCAATCTACACTGTACTCCACAAATATTATTTTAGATTTCTTTTATGACGCATACCTCTTCTAAATGTGAATTAAAACCAAGAGGTGCAATGTGGATTTCTGAATGGAGAGACACACTGAAATGGAAACTAGGAAAATTTGGATTCACTTCCTAGCTTGGGCCCCAGACTGCTGGTAAAACATTCAGTAAGATGACAATTACAACATTGTCCCCCGAAATCTACTGGAAAAAAAACAAACTTTAGTCAGGGCTGATTAAAAATTAAAAAGGAACCATAAAACACTTCCTCTTGTCACTTTACAGACTACATCATTAACTTTTTAAACCATGACTGCTACTAATATTAATAATGTAAAAATAATGAAATGAAACATGATAAAGTGAATGTATAGGGGGTTCCACAAGAGCAGAAATCTTTTCTTCCCTTTTTTGAACACAATTAATGAAGTGAGAAACAGCAGTAAGTGTGAGCACCCACAGAAATACCAAAAATTAAACTGGTCCCGCAGGAAGTGGAACTTCATAGAAAACTTTGACAATACAAGGATTTAATTACCAAATTCTTCAGTGATACTAAAGCAAATAGTTATGCATTATCAATACAGAATCATAGAATGGTTTGGGTTGGAAGGGACCTTAAAGATCATTTAGTTCCAACTCACCTGCCATGTGCAGAGATACTTCCCCCTAGACCAGGTTGCTCCAAGTCTTGTCCAGCCTGGACCTGAATGGGATGGTGCTCTTCTGAAAAGGAGTCTAAATTCTAGGGTTGATTGAAGTTCATGAGAACCATGTAAATCCCACAAGTATAAATACACACAGCAAAAGTAAAACCAAAGAATTTTTCTTATTAATCAATATAAAATATTGACTACAGAGAAAAAAAATCCATAAAGTTCTTTTTTGAAATTTATTTTCAATTATAATTTTTGGATAACCAAGCATCTCTGTATGGAGAAAAGCACAGAAGATAAATTCTGGCACTTTCGGATAGTACATTATTAATTTTTTTTTTTCCCCAAAATTTTTCTAGACACATTCAGTCCACTTGCTCAGCCTATAGTCCATTTTATATGAGCATGATTAGCTCATATGATTCCAGAGGAAACTAACAATATATACAGTCAGTGAAACTATCTTCTTGGCTACTCTGGGCCCTTTAAAATGTCTTCTAAGTCTATCCCGGCTAAACAGAATCCACAATATACATGATAGCTACAGAATACACTGTATTGAAATGAAGAAATGCTCAGCACAAAGTGGGACTCTTGGCATGCAGCTTAAAATAAAAGGTAGAAGTTCAGAAGTTTATAAAATCCCAAATGGGGTCAATTAAAAGGGAGTTAGCAAAAGAAGGGACTGTTCATTACTGTAAAAAAGGCACTTTGAGTAAATGGGACCAGAATTGGAGGAATCTTAGTCGACACAAAGTTCAGTTTGGTTTCATAAAAAGGCTTCAATGCTAAGGGGTGCTACTCAAGTTTCCTGCAGTTTTACATTAAATTGCTGAGTAGTTCATAATAAAGGACATAAAATGTTTACAACCAACTTGTAAAATTAAGAAAAGCATAGTATAAGCAAAATATTACTAAAAGCAGCAATGCATAGCCTTTCATTGAGATAATGCATAATTTTGGACACCACGTGCCAAACTCTTGCTTTTAAGATACTTTCAGTAGCATTATCAACATAAAATTGGCCTACAAAACAAAAGCTTTACCAGCTCCCATTCATAAGGAGATTGAGGTCATAAACCAACCAAAACAGTATTTTCAACATCCTGGATGACCAATATCAAGTATATGGAATAACAATCACACTCTTTGTTCAGCTACCTCACTAGAGGCAGCCATTAAATCAGAGGAATGATTTTAATTCTTTTCTAACATTTACACAGTAATGCATTTAAGTTCTTTCAAATGTTGCTCACCACAGTTTGTTTTTCTCTTTTCTCTCCACAACAAAAAAAAAAATTAAAAATAAAAAAAAAATCAAGCACTTCCACAGAAAGAATATTTGGCAATTTTATACTCCACTGAATGGTGGATTTTCACAATAGCTCACTTTAGATTGAAAGTCATTAGTGGTCTCTCCTCTCGTTTCTGCCAAGGACTCTTCTTATCTTCACCTTGGTCATCTTCCTCATCCTCCTCATCCTCATCATCATCTTGAACTGATGTTCCATGTTCAGGACTAGTTAATGGCTCTGGTTTGGTATCCACAGTTCTTGTTTCCTCCTGCAGGCTGGGCAGCTGCACACCACTTCTCTTACTAGTGCCTTCTAGAAGGCATCGGATGGCATTGTCCTCAGGGCTACAAACTGCTGTTCCACACTCGCTGCCGCTTTGGTCCAGATCATCCAAGTAGACCAGCTGTGTGTAAGCCGTGCTGTCCGAAACCTTCCGCTCTCTCTGCTGGTGCTCCTGCACTGGGGGGTGACTCTGTGGTGCAGACAGATGATCTCTTCCCTTTCGGGCAGATTTTGGTTCATTCATGTCAACACCCGAGTCCAAACTGGCATCATTACTCCCATTCCTACCAGCTCTTTGGAGGTCGATGTAGGAATGCCTAACGTGAGCATTTGAACGGCCATCAAGAGAAACAAACCACGCTCGAGGGTGGGGCAATGGTTTTCCACCTCCTAATTCCATCAAAGCCTTTTCTGTAAGGAGCTGTACTTCACTATTCATTTGAGCCAGGGATGCATCATTGAGCGAGGCAGGAATGGAAATAGATTCAGACATGGAAGCGTTCTGTTGGCTCCACTCAGCTGCACCCGCATCTTGCAAATGTTGCTGAGATATCGCTTGGGACGCCAACTGCTGGGGCTGCAGCTGCTGGGGAGGGTGTGGGAAAAGCCTTGCATGAGGGTTAGGAAGCTCAGCCTGGAGTCTTTCTATATCAATCTGCTGGTCAGCTGGGACAACCAGCGGCTGGCTAACAAAAGGGTGCTCTCCTGGCAATTTCATGTAATGACCTGGGATGACCAACGCAGGCAAAACTTTCCTGTAAACACTGTCATTGACTTGGTCAACAGAATTGCAACAGATTAACTGACCTGGTCGAGGAAAAGATGTAGGTCTTTCAAGATGATCAACTGAACGAGACATCATACAATCAGTAGGTCTGCAGTCCAGCAGCTCTTTTTCAGGGGCTGAAGGTGTGGGGTATATTTGTTCCTGAATATTGTATTTACTTCCGGTAGCAATGTGGTTCATAGATACTTGAATTTCTCTCTCTTGCTTTTCAAATAAAGGCTGAGACAGCATAGCATTGTAACTTCTCCTATACTCATCTTTGATAGGGGACTCGTAGCTTTCAGCAGTTTCTGTAGATTTTCTTGGCTTTAAAGGAAAACTGTCTGCTGATTTGTGGTAGTCCTTCCGTAGAGATCCACTGGGAGTCAGGTCATCCAAAGTAATTCTGCTCTTGTCTTTTTCCTTGTCAGAGAGCAATTCCTCTCTGGAGCTGAACTCCTGGGAAGTACTGAATGAGTGTTTGAGCATAGGTGTGTGCATATCTGCTTCTCCACTAGGTGATACCATCTCCATGTGCACAGCACTGATCAATTCCTTTGCACCCGAGTTTTCAGCGTGTCCATTGCTAGCAACAGACAGCCCACCAGGGAATTCTGACTCACGACGTGAGAATATTAAATTTATGTGGGACATAGAGGTTGCTTGATCCTTCTTAGAAGTGTCCATCGCTGTGGGAAGTTGCAATTTCTTATGATGCTGACGTGGTCTTAAACATTTTCTTCTATAAAAGCCAGTAACAAAATAAGTTACATGTTTATCACTGTCGCACACAGAAACAAGAACACCAAGCATGTCTTAAGGGGAGATTTTTAAGCAGTAATTAATATGAGGGGAATTGAGCTTTTATTATATAACCTAACAATTAAAAGCTTATCCCAACAGTGAAGATGAAATTAAAGAATAACTAACATCAGTTGGGAATCTCAAGCATCGAACTGCAACAAATTTCTGGAGGAGACAAATACAAAATCACTCATTAACATCTACTTGCTGATAAAAGTCTAACATTTTAACATAAAACTTCAGAAAGATCACTCACAAATGCATAATAGATACAACGATAGACGCCTTGGACCTACGCCTGTGTTTGTTTTAGAACATCTTACAAAGGAAACAAAGGTACAGCTGTGTGTGATTCATTCAGCTACCATCCAATAAAGGCACTGTACAGGCTGCATCTATCCATTAACACAGGATATTTGATCTCACTTTTTCTTTCCTCTTCACGAGAGCTTGTTAACTTCCCTCCCAACTGGCCAAAAGTAAAAATGTTTCAATAATAAAGCTTAACCAGTTAGGTGAGCACAAAAATCCCTCGTATTTCCAACATTAACCAAGAAACCAGGCTGGTGAATCTTACCTGCAATAATACAAAAGCAGACACAGCAAGACTAGAAGTATGAGAGCCATCCCTCCTAAAATTGCCAAAAGAAACATGGTATGATAGCTGGTAATGTCGTGGGTTACAACGGGACCTGAAACGCCAGAAAAGAGAATTTAGACCTGTAACAAACAGGAAGAGTAACAATAGTTAATCAAAAAGAGGGACATCTTCCTTTGGTATCAGAATGATAACTGAGCACTACTGCTGCTCATAGCCCAGGTGCCTGCTGAGCAGACCATCTCTGGAGAAGGGAGCAAGTTGTGGAAAAAGCATGTGCTGGTTTTCAGGACCAGTTCATTCTGTGGAAAAGCAGTCAGTTTCAAAGGGAGCATGCATCAGTGAATGCTGCCTTCCAGGTCCTGATGCTGACACAGTGCACCAAACCTTTTGTCACCTGAGAAAGGCCATCACAGCATCTTCCAGCACTGTAATGCATGTAGCAGCACTATGTCAAACAAGTTCTCTTTAATGATGTTTGTGTGGCTTTGCACTGAACAGTACATACAGTGCAGTATAGGGTTCATTGGAAGATGTGCTGGTGCTCTTTAGCCTAGATCAAGCCAAGCCAAGCCAAGCAGATCTTCAACAGCTTCAAAAAACACACCACTAGTGATACAGTGTTGTAACTCAAGGTTTCAATAAAACTTAGTAAACACTCTGCACACACGTGCAGAGCATCCATTCACAATTACACACGTGTATCCCTGTTGGCTTGAACTAAAAGCCTAAATTTTCATCTGCAGTCAAGGAGGTACAGCACAGGCTGACAGAGTAACATGCACATACTGTGAAGGATGGCAAACTTGGCCAACACTAAGCTTCTAGACCATAAAGTCTGTAAAACCTCACCCGTGGATCTTGAGTGGTCTGTAGAGCCACTGCTAGGAGCACAAAGTTAATAATTTTTGATAATTTTTTTGAGATAAGGAATCAAAGAGATTCAATTGAGGAGATAAAGTATGCAAGAAGTCATTAACCTGATTAAAAATAACAGCATTTGGAAAATCTAAATATTTATGCAGTCTATTCCACCACTACCTTTGCATAATTGATTGATGTGGTTGCTTCAGGACATTAAGCAAAATGGAGAAGAAATAAAGCACTGAAATTTTTCATGAAAATGTTGTTCCCATTGCAATACACTTTTAGGAACCCAGATCTAGCCCTTGGAAAGAAGAAAAAGTGGAATACAGGCAGAGATTTACTGTACATGCTAAATTCCAAGAGCAAATAAGCCTTCTCCTATTAAGAATGACAGGCCCAGTTTCATGACTGGTGTAACTGCCCTGCACAGACTGGGACAGAGATCTGCTGGAGAACATTTGTTTCAGCTTCTTTTTCCTAAAGGTACAATTATTTTGTAAAATCACCTTAAACTCAATTTGAGAATTTATTCAGATCTGCACCTGCATCCAAATTCTGCTGAACCATGAATCAACAGAATCATCCAGCAGTTTCATTTAATATAAACTTAAATAAAAAGCTTACGTAAGGTCCAACACACCAAAAATCCCAAATGCTCTATCATGAAACACCTTTGTTGCACATATAAGCAGACTTTTAAAAACAGTCCTCCCATTCAAGTTTGTTTTGTTGGTTAGATATTGGTTATTCGGCTTGTACTGCCAAGGCAAGAACGTTTTCATTCCTACTGTATTTGCATTTCATACAGAAAAAGTAATAAAGAAAATCTGTAAGGGAAGGAGTTTGATTGATTGCCTCATTTACATACAGAGAGATCTCTGATTATTAGTGGCTGAATAACTGATACCAAGAAACCTTGGGCAGCCACAACAGAAAAAAGAAAGAGCAAGCCAGAGCACTAATGACCTCCATGGGCACTGAAGTGTGTTCAAAGTGATCTTACACAGTGTTGCCAAGGGGCTTGCAGATGGCAACCAGTCAGCTCATCTACCAATGTCACTCTGCCACTGCACTTCCCCTAAGTGATTCATGGTGTGAATTAAACAGTCACCAAGGCAACGCAAAGTGTAAGTCAGGGTAAAATGGGTACCTTCAGTTTAAAAGAAAAAAAAAGTTTCAGCCAATCCACTGGTAAACATCTAACCCAGGATGGTGTTGGTGTTAGGTGAATCCATTTCTTTGGGAGTTTCTGTTCACAAACTTGACAGCCCCTGTTTTTCTACCTGCTGGAACATCAGTGACATTGATATTGCAACTCCCTTCATTTTCTAGCAATGGCTCTACTAGGCAGCAGTGACACAAATGCATCAAAGCAGGAACACTTCAAATTTCTCACTTGGTGCTCTCATGAGCACAAAGGGTGTCCCCCACAATCCCCAGAAGATTTTAGCCCTTTACTTTCAGATTTCTGTTTTCTAACAATCCATTACTGATCAAGCTGTGGCATCTCAGATGAGGTCATTCTGAAAAATATAAATGTTAAATATGAATAAATAATTACTCAAGGCTGGAAATACCAATAAAATTAAATTCCATTTTACCTGGGATAGTAGGTGATATGGCTGCAACCCAGTAGCCCAGCTGAGGTGCAATATAAGTCCAAGTCAACTGATTTCCTTCTTGTTGTACAAGGCCCAAACTACTCTTCAGCCATGTTCCTGTAAAAGAAAAGCTGTTACTCACATCTGAGAACTTCCACAAGCAATCATCCCTGTGGCCTCTTCAGAACCTTTGTAGATTAAATACAATTAATAAAGCTTCAAAAAGGTTTAAAGAAAATATTTAGAATAATTAAATAATAGATTCTAGATACCTTTTTTTGAAATATTCTCCTGAAGCTGATTATAAATAGACAGCTCACTTAAAAAGTGTATTTGAAAAGACATCTCCCAGACCACACTTGAGTTCTGCACATCACCCTTATATCTGCCTGTCAATTTCTGTAAGACTGAAGAAAACACTTCCCCAAAATGCTGGTTTTCCTACACAAGGCTATGAATGGCATTGCCAACACATCTATAATTTATTCATCAGCACTAGTCATTCAGAATATGCATACCTCCAGGAATACTGTTTGGTAATTGATAATGAAGTTTTAAAAACACATTTCTCAAAGGAATTACAATTGATTTTTCAGAATTATGAAACAATCACATCAAAATAAGTAGGACTTACTTTTAAGCACTGTGTTTGAGTTAACAAAACTCTTAAGTAGTCCAGATCAACAATCTGTGCAGATACATTTTGCTGCAAGAACTGAGCTACAATAAAGCCCTTATAACTGAATCAGATATTTACTTCTTCAGAATTCATTAAGAACTTCTTCTACCTTGTGCCTAGACTACTAATTCTGTTACTGCCTCTAAACCTTTTAAATTCCCACACAAGCAGAACAGGTATGTCTGAAATTTAGCAAAGTTCATTATCTTTGCAGTCCATTTTCACAGCTAGCACCTTGAGCAGAAGCTATTACTGATTCCCTCACTAGGGGGAACTTGTGTCCAGCTTCCCTTAGGCACATCCCACTGCATTCTATTGAACACCATCCTCCCAACTCCTCTTCAAAACCCTTTTGCTCCTCAACTCTGTGTAACGCAGAGATAAAGACGCTCACAGAGGCTGCAGTCTCGTCGCTGCCAGCAGAGCTCTGCTGCCATCCTGACAAACAAGCAGCAGCTCAGATTGTTCATATTTTAGCAAAAAAAGGAAGCCCTGCATTTGCAATGGAAGCAACCAATTAAATCTACTGCATAAGGCCAGTCTTCATGCTTGTCTTCTGCTCATTAGGGCATCTATTTCTGCTAACCACTGGATACATTTGAGGAAATGACTCTATAACACTGGGGGAAAATGCAATTCCTTCTCACTATTACAGACAGTTAAGAATTTCAGAAGTGCAATAAATACCTGTGGTATTAGTCATCTTTAAACAAGAGTGAAGTTTCGTTGACCATACTCTACACAACAGTGTGCAACTCTACACAATAGTATGCAATGATATTCAGAAAAGAATAACTTTTTGATGGCACTGTCCCAAGTTCCTTCCTGAGGACACCACCAACTGAGGCTATCTGGGAACAGTCTCATCAATGGCTTTTTTAAATGCTTTAATTACTGCCCACAATCTCATAAGCTGCCTCTTTTAATGCTTTCCTGGAGTCCACTAATGAAACAGAGCATCCTCTTACACAGTGGGATGAAAAGAAGCCCATCCTTCATAACAGCAAAAAATAGCAATAGCAAAACAGGATTGAGTGGAAACAGTTGAAACACAAAGTCCTGCATTGTTTCTTGTGTAATCAAATACCTGAAAGCCAACACAGTATCACTGGGGGGAACTGATGTAGGAACTCCTCCTGTCTAGCTGAGAAAGAAGAGCAGCAGAGCAGCTTAGGTGCATCCAGCCGAGGACTAGATGCAACTCAACACAAATCCACCAGGATATTTCCTGGCCTTTCTCCTTTTCCATCCTTTCTAAACTGGTCACTTTTCAACTGGCATGAAACATAAAGCAGCATATGTATGTCTTGATGTAATGACCAATGCTGCACCTTCTACTGAGCATAACCTAATTGCATTGCACTTACTGACCACACTCCTCCAGTTACCCCAAGTTATTCAGAGTTCACTGCTGAGCAGCCTCAAGAATTAATTCCCTGTCCCATCCCATATTCCTCCTTGCAGCAGGAAACAAGATATTCTCCTGTTCCAAAACCGCAGTTAATTACCCTCTGTGTCCCTGACTTTTTGCTCTTGTAAGAAAGGAGGAGACTGAAGGGCAGCAAGTCTTGTCCTTTCCTATCCACTGGGCTGCAAAAGGAGTAGTAGTTCATTTCTGCACAGGCAGGATTACAACTGCAGGAAAACTAAGCAGAAGGATTTAGGAGGGAAGAGAGGCCTTACCTCCCTACATGGCTAACATTTATGAGAATTTATAACTGATCATTCTCCAAATATGCTGTAACATTCGCTCCCTACCCCTACTCAAGTCAGCACAACCTACTGTACTATTTTGCACATGATGTGCAAAATAATTGTCAAGTAGCAAGAAGTACAGGATTATAAATAAAAAGCAGTACCAATAACTAGATGTAATGGAACTGTTAATTTTTGTTCAAGACTGGTTGTGTAGATCCAAAGAAAACATGTCAATGGCTCTTTGGAGCAGATAGGGTAAATTCAGTAGAGTTGGTAAGCACTGCATTATTTGGGTCAATTTGCCATTAATTCTTAAGAGTGTCTGGTACTTCATGGAAAATTTCTATAAATAGAGACATTCTTGCTTATAGATCATTTTTACATTTCTCTTCCTTTTTTTCCTCTATTACTGCTCAGAGGAGCCAACATGCTGATCCAGAATTCAAGTCAGGGGAGCTGTCTCCTGGCTCAAAATAATGGCAGGGGAAGAACCAAGAAGTTTCTTAACTCCTTCCTCACCAAAATTATATTTAGTATTACTGACCTTTTGGAATAGTGTCATTTAACAAATTTCTTGTTAAAAAGGTTATAAACCAGCTACTCCTGACACTCCTTTATATATACAACTTCAAGGTAAGAGAACTACCATTATTAGCACTACAAAGAATACAAAAATTAGACCACTTTAAAAGAAATACAAATCAAAAAACAATCACATTAAGAAAGCCCAGCTTCATTTGGCTACAAAAATATCCAAATATCAGAGACAAGATGGAGAGTTCAGCAGAGCAGGAGAAATAAATTCCACCAGAGAGAAGCATGTTAATACTTCACATTAACTTTGATTCTGCTGAACACACTAATTTATCTCAGGCAGCTTTTATGGTTTGACAGTGGGTGCAAGAAGAGGTTACCATGAGTAAGTTTAACAGCAAAAAATCAAACCTCAATTTTAACACACATTTTGCATTAAAATTTCACTTTATAATTTAATTTTGTTTACTTCTAAATCAGATTGAAAACCAGCACTTTCTGCAAGGAGTGTCCAGATGGGCAGCACTTGCAGAAAAGCCATAAGGGAAGAGCTATCCTCCCTGCACAGTCAGGTTACTTGTCCTGGTTTAGGCCCAAAATAGTGCTATCTACAGTATAAATTATTCCCATCCATTAGGTCTGACAAATAAGAGGATTTAAATAACAAATTAAGCATAATCCCATTAGGTGAATTTCACAAGATTATCTTCTTCAGACAAAAGAGTTTTAGAAAGATAAGAAAGATACTTTTAACTGTACTACTAAATAGCATGGATGTTTAAAATAGATATTCCTTAATGAGAAGTGCATTTCTTTCAGCATAGATCGCATCTGTGATGTCTAGGATGTCTTGTAAGATTGCCCTGCTTAGGCTGAGATCTGGTGAAATGGAGACACACATGTCAAAAGGAATGAGGCAGGTTGTTATCTGACAGAGGGTGGGACAGCAAAGGATATTTATAACTTACTAATAACATTTCTAGAAGTAATTGATTTAGACACTTCAAATGACAATGTTATTATGGAGAGTGAAGGAAGGGCAAGTTTGTGAAAATAACTTCCTAAAGCATACTCAGTTCATACATTAATTGTAGCTTTTCACTCTACCAGCTGAAAGCTGCTTAACAGATTTTTTTTCTTCCAAATGAAAATCACCTCCAACTTGCATCAGTATGGGAAGTTCTATTATGAAAAGATGGGTTTGTTGCACTTCCGTTCAGTTTCTAAAAAAAGCCACTGAAATCGTAAGTAGAAAAACTCCTTCTTGAGTATTAAGTGAGATTACTCTCCTTTTCACCCTCCCTCCAATACACACGGGTTTAAAAATTCATAGTATTTAAGTTAATATTACAATTTTGGTTTTGGAGTTGCTAGGCAGCATCAAAAAATAAATATCCCTGCTCTGAGCTCATACCTTCGTTATTCAGTCACTTTTGCAGAATTTATTATAGTCTTTGAGGGCTAAATCCTCTTTCTGCTCCAGAGACACCATTATTATGCCGTGAACTGTAAGGGAAACCCTTTCAACATCATACCTCGAAAACCTTATCAAGGAAGTACAATTTATTAACAGAGCCCGAGAAGCTTTGTAGTTTTTGCCATTTCTATTTGGTTTTCCTCTTAAATCACCTGTTGGGTGTTCAACAAAAGAACAGTGTTCATTATTTTAATTACATCTGGGCAGAAGGCAGGGCACATTGTTCAGACAAATCCTTGCATTGATTTGGTACCCTCAGCATTTCCTTCCAGAATGCCAGAACAGAGGAGACCTATTAAAAAAAATTACTTCCACATCTAATTACTGGTTAATAATTATATTTCAAAAGGGAAAGCTCCATTACGCTTGTGGAACCACCACCCTTAGTTACCGGTGTACGTGAAAGATACTGCCCTGAATATTCACTGTTATCACACTATTTATTGCATTCAGACATTGACAAAATTATTAGAACAAGTAAGAAGCAGAAGCACAAAACTCAAAACACCACATGTCCTATCCTTTGTTCAGCCTCACATCACGCTCAACTTCACTTTCTATTTTTTAAGCTGGAAGTGGAAGAGATGCAGACATGGATTTGATCTTCTACCCAAGAGCAGCAGAGGAAGGTTGTCCCAGGTCCAGCCCCATTCAGACATGTCACACTCAAAGCATTCCTACCTGTACTTCCACCAATCTCCAACCCCTTTCCTACTCAAGTAGCTGTAAGGACCCAACAGTCTCTTCTCCACTTCTCAAATTTTTGTTCCACTCTTCCCACCTTTTACTGTGTGCCCTCTGTAGGTGGAGCTACAGGGCCATCTGCGTGATAGAGCTTGGCATTAAAACCTGTTCTCAGAAGCCACGTTTCCAGTTTTATTTCCTTGACTACATATAATAGTACATCACTACACTTCGCAGCAACCCAATTCCTTCAACATGCTCTTAAGTTCCACTATCAGGTCACACCACATCTGCTTTGCCATGAACACAGCTCAGATGGTATAAGAAGGGGGGAGAGGATCACTCAATCCATTCACATTCACTTTCACATGTGTAAGCCACAGCAACCATTTTAAAATCAACATCAACCATCACAGCTGCCTCCTCTGCTCTACTGCACCTCTCCAGAGGAATGACGACAGCAAACACAAACCTCAGTGAGCTACACAGGTTCTCCATTAAATGCTGAAGTCTGTTTACTACTCTCCAATTAAATCTGCACCTATTGTGTAGACATGGTACGTGGCAAAAAGTTGAGTTTGGTAGCTGCTATTTCTATGGCAACCCACAAAATATGAAATTCTTTCAAAGCAGTTAGTTAAAAAATCTGTATTCCTTGGTGTATTTAGTCTTCAAGAATAATTTAACCTTCACAGCTGAGAGAAAAAAATGGAAGTAAAAATCAAATCCTCAAGGAACACAAACTACCAACATAGTGTAAATGTGAAATTGGTGGAGACTTGGTTTTCTCCTTGTTATTTGCAAATAAACCTCCATATAACCAGTGAACCTGATCTAGAACCAAATGTTCTGGATCTGGTTACATTAAAATTGACTTTTGGAGGCAGGGAATGTGTTATCCTGAACATGTTAATTTCTGACATGCAAGAAACCCAGAAACACCCCAGGAGAAGTTAGTTCATCAAGTCTCAGCCCATGCGTGCAGCTACATAGTAGTAATCCAAATGCAACTCCAAGTCCAGGGTCTGATCAAGCAACAGACAGCAAAAGTTTTGGTTAAATGGGGTTTTTTTGCCTGTCATGCAGTATAGAAATGTGGTGGCTACCAGAAGTTCACAACAAAAAGGAGTACCTTTTAGTTTTAAACTATGAAAATATGAATGAGTCTTTTCTTTGGGTGAGTTATCACGGTTACACATGGGAAGCTTAAGTCAGGACTTTTACAGATACAGTGCAGTGAACTAAACATTGACTGGATTTCATTTGCTGCCTGACAGGAGTTGTCACTCTTTTGCCATAAATATTACGAACAAAAACCAAGCATCATGTCACCTCCATGAAATCCAGTTAAATCACACACTGCAGTCAAATTTAAGTATGCACTGATATTGTTTATAAGAAAACATATCCCCATGACATCTTTTGAGCAGAGAAAACATTATTTTCCTTTTTCTGAAGAAGGAACACCAGGAAATTCTGGCTCTACATAAATAAGTGGAAATTTCACCACTGGAGGCAGGATGTCACAAAGTAAAAGTAAGTACCAGACTTTCAAATGTATTTAGAAATGCATTATGGCATTACATGAAGTCAGAAAGCACTGACCAAGCACAGGCAGTGTGCACATAAAGTACTGTGCTTTATAAAGTCCTAAATGTAGTTCTTCAAGATACTCTTCTCTGCATTTCCACCATCTCTTTATGTTAATACATGGCCGAGATCTCAGGCACTGGGGAAATCACCTCCTCTGTGAAGAGGCTAGTATTGAAGGACAACAAGGTTACATCAACAATGAACACCAAATGTTTGAGGAGGAAGAACAGAGAAGCCATTACCTGAAGTTCATTTACATCTAATGCACAAGATATTACACATTTTAAGGAGGAGGAGCAAAAGGGTGGACACTTAACCCCTTGACTCCAGAGCCCTTGTCCATATAAAGGTGAAGTGCTAAAAAAAAATTTCCTGTTATTCAGTGGGATTAATAAATTAGAGATGCATTGATAATGTCTCCAAAGTATTAATCTCATCTCCATATTATGCACTCTACAATTTTTGGTAACATTTTGAAGTCCTTCATACACCTATAGATTTGGATCTGGAGGCTTAGCTGCAAGGTAATGTCTCCATACCACATGGAATGAAAATGTGGACTTAAAATGGAGAATGGGGCTCTCACAGGTTTGCCTGCTGAATCCAATGAAAACCAGACACCTCAACATAAAGCATAAACTATTTAAAAAGGAGCTGAGAAAAACACAGCTGAGCAAGTGCTGTGTTACTCAGGCCAGCTGGGGGGAGCTGGAAATGATACAGGAGGTACAAAGTTTCATTCCTCCTGGGATCTCCTTACTGAAGTGCACAAAGCCAGAAAGAAGTCTTAGACTGAAATTTGGTCTCCAAGAATAGAGAGATTAATTATATTGTTGTAAATCCTACTGACATCAAGGAAAATATACAGGGAGGAGGTCATGATCCCAAACATCTGTTTATAGATAAAGAAAAAATAAAGTTCTTCAGACTTAAAGAAATACAACACTGTACTTGGGGAAAAAGGCAGCAACTCAGAAAAGACAAATGGGCAATCCTGATTATAAAAATGAAAATCCCTATCTCTTTACATTGAAACCTCTAACTGGACTATGAAGTAAATACAGTTTCCCACAGTAGTGTCAAGCACAAGAGATATGGTTATGATGATCAGGTTGTGGTTTAGTGTATACACCTCTGTAAAAGCAAGGCATCTGTGGTTAATATTATCAACACTAAGAAATGCTGCAGAGAAAGGTGGTGGAGTACATCTCCAATATAAGAACAAGGTTGGACTTACTCCCTTACCCTAGAACTTCTCCAGGATATATGTAGTGTTGATCTTCTTAATTATTCAAAAAGGCATTACTGTCAAGGCAGTAAGGTTTTTTTATTGGAAAAAAATAAAGTAGATGCAGCAGACTGTTTTATTTTGGGATCAGACTGCTTTTGCTGGCTGCATGTTTCATCAGTGTCACCCTCAGCTTTAAGAAGAGTGTTGCTTCTCCACCTTCTCTCCTCAGTTCTTTCTCAAGGACAGAAACTGAGGGCATGAAAATACAGAATGTTGCTGGTAAAGATAATAAAAAGACAATTATTTTTGGCTGCTTTCATATGCAAATATGCCCATGTTCTGTAAAACTACAAAATCCTTGTACTTCTGATAAGATGGATTTATATCAGTACATCACGAGCTCAGCACAAGCTATGAGATTCTAAGTGCACTTGTAGCATTTCTTGTCCCTTCTTCACTCCCTCCCCAAGAAGTGGAAAGTATTTCTGCTTTTTAGAGCAGAAAGTATACTTCATGTAGTTATGATGACAACCACATGGACTCTAAACAAAAACAGTGGCTCGCACAAACAAGCGCCCACTGTACTGCCAATGTGCTAGAGAGAAGCACTGCATTATTGCCTAGTAATACAGTCAGAGTTAGCCCTCTCTGGCATTTATTCAATTCTCAGATACAAGAGGGAAAATTTAAGCCACTGAAAATCTATTAGGGACAGACAGCAACAAAACTAGCACTGAAATGAAAGACAAAATCAGAATAATGAGGTTAGAGGCTCTATCTTGGCAAGGCAAATAGGTTACAACCACTTAGCTGCCTGTTAAGGATTTCTTCTGCATGAAGCCATCCCAGTCATCATCCATCCTCCACCTATCAGTCCAAGCACAACAGAAAAATGACAAGGTACCACCATGTTGAGGCTACACACGCAGCTAGTCTGACAGCCCTCAAGGTGCTAACATAGCCCCTGGGATAGAGTGGCCACTCATTAAATTAGGCTACTCTAAACTGGCTGGGATGTGGCCAAAATTCTGCTGGAACTGTCATGCTGCAGCCAGGGTTTCAATGCATCTTTGTTCAAAATCCTTAGTTGCACAGGAAGATGATTACTTCAGCTGAAGAGTGAGCTGGAGCCTAAGCATCAGCATCTTCAATACCTTCATCTCTGTGGCTTTGTGAAGATAAGTGGTCTGACAAGGATGCATTTTGTTTAGTGGTTCTCAAGCCTTACTGTCCCAATAACACAAGTGCTCCAGCAGCTAGTCAGGAAGCAAACAAGGTTGGAATAGTTTCAAGACTGGGAGCCCCAAGCCTGCAACACTGACCCATAATGATCTATACTAGTAGATACTGAACACAACAGGGTAACTGGCTCCCTATATACAGAAGGGAAAACCACAGCAAGTGAGAGCTTGTGTGGCCCCACCACAGGGGCATGGAAATTTGGCCATAAATGAGAAAGCACCATAATCAAAACCAGCAGTGAGTTACTAGGTGGGCTGCAGCAACACAGCTGCCAGGAAGGACAGGGATGGACTGCTTCTCCGTTTCTTGTGGAGACAATAAACACAGGTCAGTTTACTCTCATTTTCTCTGAACAAGGGAAAACAAAAGAGCTTCTATAACAACAAATCAAAATCAGTTTCATAAAGAACTTAGTGAATCTTGCTGCCAGGCCACCACAAGAAAATTGGCCTTTTCACAGTTCAGTGAAATTCCAAATACATTCACTGCACTTTTTCTACTGTTCAATTTCCTATAATATTCAAATTTCTTCTCCAATAAATCCTACTGCTTTACTCTCCACCACAGCCAACTCCTGACAAAAGATTTACAGGCATGCTGTTTGAAAACACATTACCTTTTTTCAGCAAACATAGGCAGGAAGGAAGCAAAAATGTTATTTCCCCCTTCATGTCTCTCTTCCTCCCCCCCTCCCTGCCTTCCCCCAACACACTGGTTTCATACTCATTGCTCTCCTTCTGGATGTGATCATAAACTGGTTCAAAACAGTTGCTTTGCAGGGATAAAATCCTAATGATTACTATACAGAACCACATTTCTGGGTCTTTTTTCTTCTTTGTCTCACAGCATCTACCATTCCCCAATTCCATTATTTTTTTTAACTTCTTTTCCTTAACAACCCACCGGTACATACTTCAGAAGGCACAGAACAAGACTTGGGCCTCACTTCAGACTTTACACTCTGAAGTCGAGCATGGCAATGAAAAACCAAACCAAAATAAAGAGAGCCTAAATCACATTGTTCTGGAAAAGTTCTTTTTCATAATAGCCTATGTTTCTCTACAATGTAAAAACCTGAGTGCATTGTACCGTTTATATTGATTAGTCATTCTGTCCTTTCAAAATATTTCATGAATTTTGCTTGTTTGCTTTTTTTTTTTTAAATCATTTACTTGTACTTGCCTTCTTGACAGTATTAGTCAGTCTCAAAGTGATTTACAAAAGAAGCCAGCATTATGTTTCCTATCTGTCAGGCAGGAAACTGAGTAGAGACAAGAGAGGGAACAAAGGTCAGATAGCTGGCTGGTGGCAGAGATAAGGCTTATTTCCACTTTTTCAGACTTCCAACTCAATGTTGCAGAGAATATGTCTCTCTGCTTCTGCCTTTGGCTGAAATGAAGTTATCTCAAGAACGTTTTACGTCAAGTATTTAATAATTGAGAATGGCACATTTAAAAAAAATTGTCTAGAAGCAGCACACAATGCTACTCAAGTATATTTGCATGTCTGCTATAGATTGCTTCATTAATAAAAACCATGTTTTGAGAGAAAAAGCAGACTTCTGTGCACTCCAGTAAAGACCTTGCTATACTAACATAATAAATGCAGAAAAACAATAGTTTCAGATAAATGAAGCCATGTAGGGAATCACCCTTAGATGTTACCTACCAAATTTTTGGTCAAACCTCCACGCTGGGACGTGTGCATTGTGCTTCAAGTTGGTGTTTGAAGGCAGAGGCACCGTCACATAGATGGGTCCATTCACAGGGACTGGGGTCCCATCGCTGCTGAGGAGATGAACGCTGACTGCAGTGACTGGGGTGAGGTCATACCTCGTGCTGTTTCCTGCCCAAAGAGTGAAGGAACACAATGACTGCAGAACCCAGGATCTCAGCTATGTCAGTGTAGCACGGCAGTGTTGTGTGCATTTCTCCAGGGATGGGAGTAGTACCCTTCCCTACTTTTCAAAAGTCACAAACACCCAGATGCAAAACTCAGAGAATAGGTTTTAGCTAATACAACTTCAAAATCACTTTGGATAAATAGTAGCCAGAGAACTGAACTGACTGAAACAAATGGGAGGAGCTCTCCAAAACGCCCCACAGATGGAAATAAACTGCAAAAGAACAGAAAAGTAATTAGAAAAGGGAGAGGGAAGGAGTAGAAAAGAGGGGAGAGAGGACAGTGCCCTGGTTCCATTTTTTCTCCACTTCTAAAATTTATACATATTTTTCTCCTGAGAACAGAACAGCAGGAGATGAACTTGATTTTATTACTTCAAAAGTTCTTTATGTGAAAAAAGAAAGTAAATTCAAGTTCAGGATTTTAAAGATGAATGTTTCTACATTAATGCTTCCACAAGGAGAAGCTTGTAGTAAAAAATAGATGGAATTTTACCTACACATGTTCAAATAAACTGTATCTGTAGTCCGTATTACACCATAATGAATACAACAATACTCAGAAAACAAGGTTCTTCTCAGCCTCTTAAAGCCCATTTCTTTGCTGGTCATTTTGGTCTTTAGTGACATACTTCTACTTGAAAGCTAATAAAAATCAAATCCAGGGCCTCCGTGCTCAAGAAGAAAAGTTTCTACCATGCAAGGATGTGCAAGACTAAAAAACCAAGGGTGCATTCATCTGTTTTGTAGGAGGCTTGAAGGTAAATCTGGAGAAAGATGACGTCCTGGTTGTTTAGTTCCCATGAGAGATGATCATCTGTACTCCTGGCAAGACCTGTACTCACTAAAATGTGAGGGTGGAAAGCTGGGTTGCAGAGTAAAAAGTAAAGATTTGGAGAGAAATCCCACACACATTGTCAACCGCTTGTTCAGTGGTTTTAGAGATAAAAAGAAAGGAGATGAGGAAGTAGACAGGGGAGTGAGATCAAGTGCATTCCTTAGCTTTGAGAAAGATAAGAGATATTTGATCACATCTGAAGTATGAAGAGTCAAGGCTGAAGATAAGTATGAAGGCTGAAGATGAGAACAGGGAAATGAGAGACAAAATGAGATGGAACAATATGTTCCGACTGGAGCAGACAAAGGTAGCAGACATTTCTAATTGTAATAGAAAAGGAGATATTCAGATCTGTACAAAGGGAAAGTTTATATTTACTTTTTAATGGAATCAAACTCAGCATGCGACATTTACACACATTACCTATCATTCAAAGTCACCTAGATCAACACACACATTACAAAGAAATGCAGTTTGAGAACAGCAGGGAGGAGACATCAAGGGGTTACACTTAGGCTGCTTCAAAGCCAGCTCAGCTCTGCCTATGCCATCCTGTCACCCTCGGAGGCAACTGTCTGACTCTGTACAACACCCTCAAGTAATTGATTCTACACCTTAAACCATCCTCACCACAGCAAGGCTGTCTTAATCACTACTCTGAATCTCTCTAGCTCCACAGCCAACTCCATCATTTCCCTCTTCACAGCAGCATTTTAAGAGTTTGAAGACTTCTGTTCCCATTACTTCTATTTTTCCATAACATCAGTTATTTCAATCAAGACTAAAAGAGAAATGGAAGAAGAGTAAAAGGCAGTTATAGTCATGAAAATGTATTACAGTAATTGTGTTTCTATTTCAATTTCATCATTTTCCCTTGCATATTGTTGGCTGAAAGTAGATTCAAAAGTAGTAACAAAGCTCTTAGCTGGAAAAGCAGAGTATTAAATCCTTGATATAAAAGGCTACTAATTTTTAGAAAAAAATCGAAAATGGCATCCTCAAGTTTTTGTTCTGTCCTGTCATGTTAATTTCCATTTTTGTCTGTGCACACACCACACATTTGGATACTTAAATCTAAATGTAACTCTAACAAACCTGTCTAAAATCCCAAGGCCAAGGAAACTTCATCTTTTCCATTCAGTATCCCCCTTTAAGGGATAGCACACCTTGGTCTCTTGCTTGTTGGAAAAGCACTTTGGTAGGGCTGCTGAACCTAACCACATCTCATTCAAATTTTAAAGAACCTTTGTTGGAACAGGGAATAGAAAAAATTCTACATCAAAAGTTGATCCCTGGATAAAAATAAAATCAGAGACAAAAGCCAAAGTAGTGGGTTACCTGTTCCATTTCCATCTAATCCCTGCAAATGAGGAAAACTGTCCACTTCCCAGGGTGAACTGGCTGCAGTTAGATACGCTGTCAAATCACTGTAGCTGGTGTTCTCTGGTAATTTCACAGATCTTCTCTGAAAGTGAACTTGTGGCTGAGTCCTTGCACCTAGAAAAATTAAAAATGTATTTACAATTCAAGGTGGGCAGAATATTTGGGCCCTCATCATTATGGAAGTACATTTACTTTTTTTTTTTTCATTGTAAACCAAAACAACTTAAGAGAAACAGATAAATAAGGTGGCTACTAGAAAAGATGTCATTATTTTACCATAAGTATCACTGGGCAAAACTGTGAAAGCATCTAACATTAGGAGATTTTATGACCAGGTCATTTCCCAGGATCACCTCTCATTACACTTCTTACAGGGAATACTACTGAAACTAAAGCTGAGGTCAGAGGCAGAGTATGCAAAAGCTTAGAAAACCACAATTTTTGTTTAAATTTTGTTTTCCTTGAAATAGTAAGATAAATTTAGCTTACTGTCTTTCAAGTGGTTTTCTAGGAGGCTACAATTTTACCTATAGAGCCAATTAACTTCCATAATTTTGCCAGCTGATTTTTACAAAGCTTTGGCCACATTAGCCATCACTAAAACTGAGGTAACTGTCACACCACTGGATAAAAAGGTGCACTCCACAAAGCCTGAGTTTGCATATTCTCCCACACAAAGAACACATCTAGACAGAAACAGATCACTTGGTTTGCCAGATCTCTTTTTCCCCTCTGTCTTGTACAGTTCTAGTGGCTTCTTTAGGTCTCAACTGAAGCGTCTGTGCTGCAATGTGATTTAAGATTGTCGTGTACTGTTGCCTTTCATGTCTCATTTAAATCCCAGTGTATAAAGTCAATGGATGCTCACCATCAATACTGTTTAGCAACACACAGCAAGACTCCATCTGCAAGTTTGTGTGCAACATGCAAATTAATTTTTAAATCAAAAGCTTTTGAATGCTCACAGAACATTCGCCACAACACACGAAATCAAGAGGCAAGCAGGTTTTTTTTCTTAATTCACATTTGATTATGCAGTTCAAAGATGTCAACTCAAAACAATTTTGCTTCTTTTGCCCTGTAAGTTGTTGGCAGCACTTTTAGGTTACACATTCACTGAAAGATTAAAGAGCCTGACTCACAACTTCTAAGCTTTTTAACTGCCAAGCCATTAACCAGGAGACATCAGTATTTTTCTGCATTGTTTTCTAGAAGGAGCTGTAGCCATGTGAAAACACTGAATTACACAACACAAACTTTGTATTGGCCAACAACAACTGCTATGTAGGCTGGCAAGTATCTCCAAAGAGCTGATAATTGTTGGGCTGTCATTTCTTTGGTAATTCTGCAAGCAAAAACTACAAAGCCACTTCCACTTTTTAATTACTGAAACATGAAAGGATTTACATCAGTCTCTCAAGATTGGCAGTGTCCTTAAATGTTTAACATAACCATTAAACAACTACACCATTTCTAGGTTTTAATGGAAAAGAACATAAAAGCCAAATATTGTCTGCAATTAACTTGGAGAAGACTTATCTCCTGAATGCTCTGCAATACTGTAGTAGTTTGCTGTATGTCAGGGACAAATCTGCTTAAGCACTGGGAGAACCTCTGACTGCACTGCTGAACTGGCCTCCCTCAGCCTGCAGGGATAAGCATCCACAGTAGCAAAACGAGAAAAAGCCCTCCATAGCAAATAAAGTAGCATTAGAATTATCACTAACAGTTCAATAAAAAAATGTATGACTTCATGCTGTCTATATCTCTAGTTAAGATTAACGATTCAAGTTTGCAAACAGAGGTATAATATTTCTAAAGAGACAAACTGCTGCAGAGTAACACAGTGCTTTATGCAGAGGCTCTAGCCTTTTCTATTTAAAAAAATGGTGGTTCTACATTGCTGGGAGAGCCATGAGCTACCAGGTTTCACCTAGGTAGGGAGGGCTCATAAAGACAAGTTCAGTTTCTTGAGTCCTACAGGCAATGCAAAGCTTTCCTACAGGTGCACCCCAAACCTGGCAGGAAACTCAGGTGCAAGTCCTAAGGTGGAAGGACTTCATAGACAGTGCAGAGTAGTTAATTCATTCCCTGGATTAACAAACTCCTTGATAATGATATTCACCCAAAGCCTGATGCTCACTCCAAGCTGGTAAAGATAATAAAAAGACAATTGCCCCAAACTGAGCAAGAGTCAGACAACCAGGAGCTAGCAGCACAAGGCTTGTGAGTGTAGCAGCTAAAGGCTTTCTCATCTCTCATCACCTTGCAAGAGGATAATCTAATGTGCTCCTTCATCAAAGGTCATAGATGTTTTGGGAGCATATGTTTGGGGAACAGACTTACTGAGTGAACTGGAAGTGGGAAAATGAAGTGAAGGATTTGAGAGTCTAGGCAGCACAAGTCATCAATCACTGGGAGTGGATTATTATTGTTTCTAATACTGAAGCTACGTAGTTTTCATTTATAAAACCAAAACATACTCAAATAAAAAACTGGCAAGTGAGCACTCTCCATTTGGCAAGCGCTGGGAGGTGAAGGGCGGCTGAGCACATATCTTTAATTGTCTGCTTGTCAATACACCATAGACAATTCAAATGCTGTCTGCTCATACCTGAGGATGTAACCAGCTCAAGGAGTCCCTCTTGTAACACTGGATGTGTAATATGTGGCAGCACACTATTAATCTGAGCTTTCATCTATGTGATGTAACATCTGAAGCATTCTCAGTTCATGCCCTGGCTGTTGATGTGCCACAGGCAGACAGGGTACCCACAGCTCCCATTCACTGAATGGTGAATTCAGCTCATCACTGTGACAGTATTAAATAGCTTAAATGACCCAGTGGCTGGCAAGCTCCATCCCTTGCAGTTACTGACAGAGCAGAACAACCAACAAACAGTGGAACTTGAATTACTTGATCACAGCAGTTCAAGGTGAATTTAGCTGTTAATTTTATAAAATCATCCCATGGAGGAGCATTCTGTGGGGAACCTGGGAGAACTCCCCATGAGATATCAGTCATGGGACAGAGTTCAGAAAGTTTCAGGCTTTTTGTTTAATGTCATTCAAATTTCAATTCCAACTTGTATAAACCAGCATACCTTGAAATCCTGAGACTATCTGGACTACATCATCATAGACCATTAGAGTAGCTGAGCGTTCAGGAAGGAGGCCAAGACTCAGTGAAGAGAACACTGTGGAAGAGAAGTGGTTTAAGTGGGATGTATTTGAATTCTTACAAACATTAACCAACAACAGCAGCACCTACTCTCTTAGACATATTTTTCAAGTAGCAGGCCACCCAAATAATTAAATTCATACTGTACATGTGACAGAAACCACACGCATTTTCTAAACTAAAGAATTAAATTGCCAGGGTAACTATTATCAAACTCAACAGCACTTTGACTCCTGCAAGTCATGCATGGTAGCTCAAACTACAGGAGAGGGAGTGCAGTGTAAAGCCGGGTTTTGGGTTATAACCCCCAGAAAGACTTGATTATATAAAAAAAGAAGCAAAACCTCTCTGCTATACTTCTCACCTCAGGAAGATTTTAATGCTACTTTTAAAAAGATGCTTACACAAAAAGTCATCCAGAAAGGCAAAGTATGA
This sequence comes from Turnix velox, assembly GCA_013400935.1. Taxonomy (NCBI): domain Eukaryota; kingdom Metazoa; phylum Chordata; class Aves; order Charadriiformes; family Turnicidae; genus Turnix; species Turnix velox. The sequence continues at coordinate 52,462 of VZTY01032173.1, read as the reverse complement.
TGAATAAGCCTAAAAAATTCACTTTAAAATACAGCATGTCTTTATCAGCTCACCACCTACACTACAGAAGTGTTATATATAGGAGAACTGCTGTCATTTGAGCAGTGGTGCAAAAGGGGATAGATAAATGGAATTTGCTGCAAGGTGGGACAGATTCCTTTGCCACTGGCTGCTGACATTCCTTCCAGGTGGCTATGTCTGTATGCACACATTTCTTTCAAGAGTGAAGAACACAACATAAGTTCACATCAGATCCAGATAGCCACCTAATTATATGGAATTAGCCACCAAGAACACTTGTCTCTGACATCCATGAAAACATGAATGTCTAAGAAGTAGAACTACCTGGAGTCTGTGCATGGCTTCCAAAGACAGGAGGAGTAGAGGTTAATGAATACTAGTAATTTATGGTTAGCTGAGCAACATCCCACACTTGCACCTGGAAAGTATTCATCCCATTCTCAAGTGATCACAAGCTGAGGAAAACATTTCCAGAACCAATTAATAAAAGAAAGGCATGAGCTCTTCTGATTTGCTGAAGCTTCATTAATTGCCCCTAATTTAAGATGTATTACTTAATCCAAGAGACCATACACATTAGCTACAAGTAGGGAGACTGTACACTGAAACATTCTGGTTTTGAAGATCAGAAATTTACTGTCAGGAAGGAATAAAGGAAAATAAACTAAAAGAAATAAACTGATAAGAACAACCATCTAAAAGATGATCCCCATAACAGATGTGAACATCTAAAAAAAACCTCCCAAATAAAAACTCACATTATTACAAGTACAGCTTAGAATTTTCTTTCCAGCATATGACATGTGAAACAGATCTATACATCAGGCAACAAAAGAAAGCCTGGTGTAAGTAGCACTAAGGTCACACAATTACACAATTTGTTTGTCTTTATTCCAACAACTTCATTAGTATGAAGAAAGCTAATCTAATTTAGACACCCTGGGGAACTCAATACAATAAACCTTGCCAACATCATCTTCCATACATGCCAGAACATAACACACATATAACCTCTAAACTTCCCTTGGGATTTTCTGCACAATCTTTTCTCAGCATGACAGAAGTAGAAAGTCACAGGTTTTAAGGCCAGGAGGGTAACTGTGATGATGCAGTCTTACTCCTGTATAACTAGAGCCTTGCCTAAATTAATTAGTGCTTCAATTCCCATAGCTGTGCTTAAACTACAAAACATGCTGGAGAAAAACTATCCAGATCTCTTAAGGGTGTCCAGTGGTGAAGAACACACCACAACATTAATGTTCTAGTAAATAATTATAAGAACAGCTAAACTGTGTCCTTTTACTCATCAAAATTCATCGAGTTTAGACTTTCAGGCATTTGATCTTTTTACCCAAGCCTGATCAAGAGAAGTATTCTCTTACCCATTTCCTGTTTTCTATGAGGGTACTCATGGACTATAATCAAATTACCTACGAACTTTCTTTCTGGTGAATAAAACAGCTTCAAAGTCTTTCCCTGAAAGCTGCGTTTTCCAATCTTTTAATTGCTTCTGATAAAAGCAGTTTTGAGCATTTGTATTGAGGTGCGGATCCAAAATTGGACATGTATTTCCCCAAATGGCTGCACTAAAGACAATCTCTGAAATACTACACTCAGCCTTCTTGTCTTTCCTTTATTCTATAGCTAAGGATCAGATTATTCTGTTTTTTTGCAGTGCTGCATTTTCAACTGCTCATCTACCATGACTTGCACATCTGCGAAGTCACTGCTTTCCAGAAGAGCTTTCCTCCCCCATAAATATCACAAGCATCCTCTGCTCCTTGAACTACCTTTCACCACAATGAATCCACAGTTGCTTTGACTGACCCTACCAGCTCCCCTGTATGGTGGCATCTCAGCAACTTTCCTCTCTTCATTGCACCCTCCTAAATATGGGCTGCCAGACACAAGTTCTCTTCATCCAGATTAGTTACAAAGAAAAGCCTATGCACAGCTAAGAGCAGACAGATGAGCACATATTCCATCATGAACACTTCAACAACCCAAGTGATGTTAAATTAATGAACTGTTAATAAGTGGAGGCTCTGCTGATAAATAGTTTAATGGAAAAAGCAACCTTAATCTTTTCCTCGTTCCACTTACCATTCCGTAAATAAATAATCCTCCCGCTTAAATGGTAAAGAGCTAGTAATTATTTTGGTTAATATAAGAAAAGACTATTTCTGCCAAATTATGAAAACAGAAAACCTTTGATTCTTACTCCTTAAAGCTATTAAAATATCCTGAGCTCAGTGGCTACGCAGTTTCCCAGGGTAAGACTATAACTAATGCATATTGATGGAAGAATTCTGATCCTTCAGCAAAGTCTTGTCACAGCATTTTAAACATTACCATCCTACAGATCTCAAAGCTGCTCCTGCTTACCACTTCCACATGTGAAGTAAAAAGGTCTTTATTTCCTTTGCCATAGCACACAGGATGGCACATCAGCTTCCACTGCTGCCCTGGGTGGAACAGTGCTCGGAGTGGCATATGTGATCTGTGGAGTGAGCCTGCTCATACTGCTGAAAGGCATTTTTGTGAAACAAGGATCCCAGTGTAGGCTTGTGCCCAGACTGCATGCTGCAGAATCAAGAGCTAAATATGCTGCTGCCTGTTCCCTACCATTCAACCCAAATTAAAAACAACTAAAAAACTTCTACACGTTTTAAAAACTTCTCTACTGTGCTGGCTACAAGCAAGACGGGCATTTCAATACAAGACCAACAGTTCTTAGAGTTATAAAGACTACAGGCATCTTAGTCAATACAACAAAGGACAACCTAAGTATTTTGGACCCGAACTGTTATGTCATGTCCCTTTTAAGGAGTAATTCCAAGAACAACCCAACTAAATCTACATGAGGCATATCAAGTAGTAACTTTTTGTTTCTTTAATCAAAGAAAGGATTAAGTTCAAGGTACAGAAAGCAAAAGGAAGGATTCTACTCCTGATTAAATCAATAGCAAACTAACTATCAGCTTCAACTGCGGAAGAGATCAGAGGTGAAAGGAATCAATTTTCTGAGTTAAGCTCATATTTCAGCTGTGGAAAAAGTATTTTGTGGAAACTGTATACAATTACTACTCTTTAAACCTCAATGACTTACCCAAAACAATAATGTTGTGTTCAACTCCCTTCCCTCAAAATCAGTATTTTTGAAAAGGTAACAAGCAAAAGACCTAATCAAACTCCAGGCCATGGAAGAGTAGGCTGCATTCAAAAGATACAGAGTACAAGTCAGAAAGAAGTGAGACACAAAGCAAGAAAAGGTTCAGGCAAGTAAAGGTTACTGTCTGCTTTAACCCTATGTGATTGTCTTGAGAAAGTAGGAAGCTGCAGTTCATCTCATTTAAACACTGAGGAAGCTGCAATTCATCTCATTTAAACAAATAAGATATTTCTAGAGTCACAGAACAATTATTATTGGAAGGGACCTTGGCAGGTGAAGTTATCAGCTTCAACCAAGCACGTAGGTGTACAACTGAATTTTGAACCTTTCTGGACAACCAGTTCTAATGTTTGACTCCTGCTGCTGTACAAAATTGCTCCCTTTTATTTATTTGAAACTTGCCTTGCTGCATCTAATTTCAGTTGCTGTTTATTCTTTCACTATGCACCTCAAAGTTTGGCTCAGTCCTCACTACACCTCCATTAAGTAGTTGGAAAATGTGGCAGAATACAATAGAGGAAATGTGGAAGAAGTCAGTCCATCTTATCTAAAGCAAGCAAATGCAGACAAGTAAACAGCATGTTGAAATGCCTGAAGCATAATTCTGGGTTTGAGGAGATTCAAGTTCTTTCCCCCATTTCAAAATACATTTGCTGCTTGAGCTTGCAGCAAGCCACGCTCTCCCTCTGCCTGCACTGATATTAATAAATAAAACAGAACCAAGGCACACAATTGAACACTGCCCCATCATCAGTTATACTATTTAAATATTAGTACACTTAATGCCTAGCATGGCTTAGACCTTGATGAATTATCAAATCTGAGGTGATATTTACTTGCAATTTGTGTATAATACAAGCCTGAGACCATCCCCAAACTATGTGGATCCTAGCTGTGGCTGGGGATTAGAAGAAAGGCAGATGAAAATCAAAGATGTGACCTTCATCTGGATGTTACATCTCAAGTCTGAGATCAAACATCTCAGTTTGTTCTATTCATCAGTAAAGAATTAGTCTTTGTAACTCAGTAATGTCTCCCACTTCTCTTAAAATTTTGAAGCATTCTCATCCAGGAAACCAAAAAACAAGTATTATTGTTATATTCATTTGCTGGCAGAAGGAACAAACCATGGTAATTCAGTTAGAAAAAAATCCTTACATCTGGATAACATAAATTGCAGATTAAAACTGTCCTATGGACATGGATAAGAAACTGAATGGCCAGGACTTTTTTTTTGTACAGTATAACCTACAGTGCAACAGTTGGTAACACACCTTGGGAGGGGAAGGAATAAGTAGGTTACAGCTGCTGAAACAAAGCACTTGGAAAGAAAAGATCTCACAAAGAAGAAGATTGGGAAGAGATTAGTGTTTTCTGCATGGAGCTGTGAGAGCACCAACAGTTGTTTGAAAACTGATGCAGTACTGTATCAAAGACAACCAGGAGGAGAGTGAGCCTCTGCACAGCCCTGAGGAAGAAACCTTGCTTTTTTGGAAACACACAGAGGTTTCTCCTCCCACCAGAACTGCAAGCATTAAAAAACATCTTACAAAATTAGAAAATTGTGTAACTTCCTTTAGATGCAAAATCTCACCTCAGAACAAAAATAAAGATCTCTTACCAGGCAATCTTACAGGTTTCCATGGTGCAGAATTTGGCACATAGGCATGTTTACTAGCAGTCACTATCAGCTGATTGCCCAGCTTATACTGAAACTTGAGGAAGGCGGTGCCATCTGCTCCTGAGGTTCCAGATGCAATGGAGATCTGGTTGGTAAAAATCTCAATGAAGGCTTCAGTTACTGGCTGATGTGTGCTGGCATCACTTACATGGACCTTCAGCGTTACCTCTGCAATGACAAACAACCACAGCAATTATCATCTGAGAATCTTCTGCAGGAGGCAGCAGCCAATATGCTGGCACACCAATGGCTCAGTGCTAACATCTGATACTTTGGTGGCAAGGACAATCTCTTGTCCTGGCATGCAGTTCTACATTATTGGCAGTCACTCTTTATCTAGACATTGCAGATTCTGCCACAAGCCACACCAGGTCCTGAATTATTGCCTTGCCGATAACTTAAGCTATAGAGGCTCCTATATTCTACCTACATCTGATTCCAGACAGACTTCTCCACCAGCAGTGTGGAGAACAGAAGACTGGAAGTGGGCTTTGATCCTTCACCCCTTCCCCAAAACATTTCTCTCTGTGTAGCAAGGGAACGGGGGAAATCTACTGTGAAGGAAGCCCAAGAAGATAGTGGCTAACGGAGTGGGCTGTGTTACAGCTGGAGATTCTGAACCCCCAATGGAGCACAGGACTCCCCTGGTGATCTCTAGCCAAGATAGAGAAAAATCATGTCCTAGTCCATCAGGGGGGATCCAGGGTGGTATCAGTGAGGAGGAGAACATTTCCACTGTCTCTTTTCTCAATGGTCCTTTTTACGAAGATGCAAAAATGTCACAACCCTCTGTGGTATGTGCTTGCCAGCTTTTGTATTACCTGTTCCTACACACAACTGGTGCATGTGAGAAGCAAATAAGTGATGATTAAGTCAGCCAGGAGAGTCCTACATCTTGCAGACATACAGTCAGGAGCTAACACAATAGACTACATTTTCCTTGAGTAATTGGCTGTTTTTCCAGAAACTAATTACTTATTTAAATGTTTCCAGATGTACAGTATTTGTCCACTCCAGGGCACTCCTATGACTAAACCATGCATTGTGTCACCAAGGCTTTTGTTACATAAAGTGCAGTGTTTGAGCAAGACAGTCCCTCTGAAAGGCATTCCTCTATATCTATGATTATTTTTCTGCCCCACCAATAGCTCCTCTGCTTCATGGTCTAAAGTAGCAGCTGCTGCCTTCCTTCAGTAAATATGACTTCAATGCAATGCCATCTTGCAAAAGCCCAGCAACTCTTGATCAAACAACTCCTTGCATTTTTTTTTCCTTTACAATCTTCTTATTTTCCTAAATATATACCTCTCTCCCCCTTTTCTCTCCCAGTCACCACTTTCTCACCCTTGTCTTTGGAAGTACTGTAGTTCTTGCCTGAAGTCCTCTTCCTCAGCTTACTCCATCTCCCAAGGTAGTAGAGGGTATTTTGCAAACTCCCTTTTTGTGTCAGGGGAATTCAGCCACTAAGAAGCAAGATGCTCACATACCATGGACAACTAACTCATTTCTCCACGTGCTGCCCGGAAAAAAGCCTGATCTCTTCACAGAAACTAGTTTCTACTGAACAACTTCAACAATACAGTTCTATGTCATTACTAGTGTGTGTTAGGATTTTAAGAATGAACTTTGGTGTAAGTCATGAGCCAGCAACACAAGGAACAACAAGTCAGTAAAATCTCTGCTGTGAATTGCAATAGTCAAATGACACAATGGGAATATGCAGAGAAACAAACAGTAACAAAATTTAAAAAGAATGTCAGGATGTAATGCAAAAATATCACTACCCCCATTCCAAGGGCATTTCAGGCAGAAAGATATGGGGTATTCTCATAAGTGGAGACCTTCTGTCCAAACCCTATAATGCAGCAATTATAATTAACAGGCAGCCCTGAACTAAAACCCCATTAGAGAAATTCATCATCATCACAGTCCTCACTTTAGAACTTGGCAGGGGAAGATGCCAATTTCAAGGGGATCAGCATGAAATACATTCTAGCTATTAAAGATTCTGGACTTGTTCCCAGTTTTGCATTTAGTACTCAAAGAAAACAACCTATATTGAAAAAAACATTGTCTATACACACCGCTGCATGCATACAGAATGCCTCTTCAGAAACTTTGCCTCAACCACCAAGCAACTTGTGAAATCTTTTGTACAGGCAGTGACTATAATCAACAAGTATATTTATGTATTTACAAACTGTACACATATTTACAAATGTGAGATCAAAAGAATAGACCTAGTTTTTATTTTCAAAATTTGCAGGAACACGATTTTTGTATCAAAAGCCAGATAGCTGGGCTGGTAATGCTTCCCACTTTGAATTGCCTACCAGAAAATGCTGAAGAACAGATGTGGTTAAGAATAATGGGTTTTAAAAATGCATTAAAAAAGCAAGGAAACAGGACAAGCTCAACATTGTGGTTAGCAATTTCAGAAACATGAAAATTTAGCCTTTTCTAAAATAACCACATACAAGGAGGAACTGAGGAGCTCTGGAATATTAAATAATAATCAAAGAAGAGGATGAGAAACCTCATTCTCAACAGAAGTAGCAAATCTATTAATTCCTCACAGACAACCAAAGTTCTAGAACAGAGACAGCTAAAATTGAACAAGAGACAAAGACTAATAAAGAAAAATTCACCTGTAGGTACAAGTTCAGCTCTGTGTTCTCAAACAGGAAAGCTAGCCACAGGTACCTCCAGTAGGAAATTTCATTATCCTTCATGCTATAGCTATAGAAGGGCTTCTGTCCAAATCCCTCTCTCTCTCTGATAAGGAAGGATAAGGGTTTCCAAAATCCTGTTTCCAAACAAAGGTCATCACCCAAGAAGGAAGACTGATGTCCTGAAATGCAAAAGACTGGAACTGTTAGTCCATACCACAGTCTCTAGTTCAGACATTGGGCTTATTTTCTCCTCCTTTTTAATATTGGGTTTTTTTCCTGAGAGGATAGAAAAAATCCTAGCAGCCTGAAAAACCCTAAACCCTCTTCATGTGTTATCTTCCCTGACATATGTGCGAAATGTATACAACTTGCTTAATTCGGGGCTTTCTCCCACACAACAGCTCTTTTTTCCTGTTATCTAATGCCCCAGTGATGTCATCAACACTAAACCTGCATTACCACAATAATTCCCACAGCAACAAAATTATTACAAGCTTCAAACAGGAAGAAATTGTTGAAGAAAACCTCCTCGCAAACAGTGAGTAATGAGAATAATCTACAAAGATGTACCAATATGAAAACTTAAAACTACACAGTATTTTTCAGCACTGTTAGGAGATGCTCAGGCATTTTTTTGAAGAACATGAGGCCCAAAGACGGGAAAGAAAAGAGCAGAGTAAGGGTAGCAAGCAATCCAAAATTAGTCTGACCTCAAATTAATAGGGAGGTCTTGGACTAAAGCATTAGGTATACTAAAAGAAGTATTCAATTAGAAAAGGCCACTTAGAAGACTCCTTAGCTGAAGAACAGAGTCTGTAAGATATCTGGCAAACTTTTTAGTCAGTACTCTCAGCAAAACAGCAGGGATAAAGCACATACACTATTCTTGAGTTTTTACAGCCTACCACAGCAAGAAGCTTGCACAGAATTAAACACACATGGACCCAGAGAAGGAAGAACCTCTGTACTAAGTTGGGAACACGACGGAGGCAGAGAATCGAAAGCATTGCAGAAGATGAATTCCAAGTACATGAATTGCAAAAGAAAAGCCTGCTTCATTCTTCCACAGATTTCTAATACCACTGTTTACTATAGCGGGAATACACAGTGACTAAGTTCCAAAAGAGTTTTGCCTTGTGCTGCTGTTGAGGTACTGGAGGAAAAAAAAAAAAAAGAGGACATCAAAGTGCATAGTGCTGATGTTTCCTCACTGCTGAGGAAAACAGAGATGGCTGAGGTGACAGACCCCAGGGCAGCTGTAACCTCCCTCACCTCCCCAAATAGACCAGCAATGCCTGAGCCTTTAGCCCTGCCTACCATACCTGTCTCTTGCTCAGCATGGTGTGAATGTGACTCTGTGTCATGGTTTGCCTGGCACTGCTGGCTCGCAGTGCGACGCAGGTGGGCACAGGTAGTGCCAGAGTAATTTGCCCACACCACCAGCACACGACCTGCCACTACTTTTCTACAGGCAGGTTTCATGTCCAAAACAAAAGCTGTTCTCTTTCAGGAGGCAAACCACAAGCTAAGATATCCTGCCCACACTGGCAAAAAGGCTGTGTGTCCCTCTCTAAAAGTGCAGCCAGGAATGGTCCAACTGCAAGTGTTAAACAGAAGAAGCCATCTGGGAAACCCTGCAACTCTGCTTCAAGAATTCCAAAGCAAAGTGGGGAAAAGACACTAGTGGGGAAACAGTAAATGTGGGATTATATTCAACAGAGAGATCAAGGCTGCTATTCGTGTATGCTCAAACAAGTAAATCTAGCCTAAATGTCTTTTCTTATATACCTTCATCTTCTTACTGCAATCTCATTTGTTTTTGAAATGAGCACAAACCAAAACTATTAATTACAGATATAACAGCTCCCTGAGTAAAACTCCCTCTCAGTTTTCTTGTGCTAAAAATATTGTCAGCTGTATAAAAAAAAACCCTGGCATTTCCAAGGTTATAATTTGAGAAAGAGAAATAAAAAACCCTTACATGTTAGCATTCCAATCTAGGATCCCATCTGTTTTCTTAATCTGATTTTTGAGATTTCACTAAGTCTAAACTTTCTCTGAACAATCCTTCCTGTGCCATCTGCTTTCTCTGAAGTACAAGTAACCTTGCCGTCACAATGCCTCTTAGACTCACAACTGTTCTATATATTGATGTGAACTCCCAGTCTGGGAATGGTTGCCTTCAGAACTGCATAATCACCCCCACCTTCTGTGAAGAAACTCCTGAAAAGTGAAAAGCAGTGGGGGTGCTGCTTTTGGATTTAAAAAAAAAAAAAACAGACACAATTGTTACATAGAAAGATAAACCCTGAATGATCTGAGAGATTGTACACTCAAATACTGAAATAAACAGAGAAAGATATGATAAAGACTGAAATTCAAAGATTACAAACCTATTTATAGACCAACTCCTGCAATTTTGTTTCCATGTGCACACCCCTGTGCCAGACAGACTCCTACTGATGTCTGCTAGACAGATGATGTCCTTTGGGAACAGGGTGACATAGGTAGCCATTACCACTTTTCCTCTTGAAATCCATGGACAATGTCCGGATATTACCAAAGAAAGATATTCAAATTATCTAGGTTTTGATTAGAGAGAGAAAACATTCTGCTCATTTAAAAAAAAAATGCCATGATGACCTTTATTTAAAATTGTATCCTCCGCACTGATTGAGCTTACTGGCAACATGCCTGGTTTTGAATCCCACAAGCCAAACAGATAAGCTTTTCTGCTTCTTAACCTTTTGCCCATGTGGAAGGTCACTCCTCTGCCAAACAATAGGATTTTCATTTATCTGAAGGAAAACACTTTCCTAGAAAAAAGAGTGCTTCACATCCCCTAGCCACAGACACCAACTCAAGCACTTGCACAGCATCATTGTATTTTCCTTATGTGCTGCATCATGAAAGCTCTGCTGACAACCACGCTTTAAAACAGTAGGAGTATGTTCATTTGAAGAAAAAGGAAATGTGTACATAAAACCTCTCCTGAAGCACAAACTCTGATCTTTGTTGACGCTGTCACCTGAAAATGAAGTTCACACATACCACATCAAATGGCAAGCTAGCTGTGTTCATAGTAGAGCTACAGCAAAGACAATGACATCCTCTGTTGGGAACAGGCTCTGGTCCCTGTCAGAGGAAAATCAGTAGTGTTACACAGTCTTCCCCCTCCACCGTAGGTGACCAAGGTCTCCACTGGAGTGAGGGTCTGCCACTGACTTCTGGGGCACCCAACCACATTCAGGGCTGACTGCAGAATGTCTGCTGCTGCTCACTGCCTGCTCAAGATTACATAAGGGCTGCTGCAATCCCCAAAAATCCTTGCTTCTGTCCACATCACTGGCCAGAACTCCAGCAAGGACCACACAATAGATCTTGGCTCTCAAGCCCAGACTTCAAGGGGACAAGGAAACAGCCATTTGAAGAACCCAACCTCTTCAGTTATTGTACAGAAGCAACAAGAGAACAGCTCACAAAACAGAGCAAGACAATAAATGTCAGATTCACGCTGACAGAATATGGGAAGACTTTTTTTTTTTTATATGTCACTTTAGTTTTAGCTCTAGGTGTTTAATAAAGGCTTATAATTAATATTTTATTCTGGGGTTAAGAGAACTAGTGCTTGATTCTAGAACATTCATCAAACCAGGCCAAACAGTTATCTGTGATGCTCCTTTCAGCACTGCAATGTGGATTTGTTAAACACTACTTTACAGGTCATGGGGAAGACTAGCAGTATGGTCCTCTGCACATTCTCACTACTTGTAGTGTGATGACTGTAATTAACTCTCACACCTCAGAAGCCAAGAAGGAACTTCCTTTCCCAGATGTACATTTGATGGTGATTTTTGAGTTTTTCTGTTATTCCTAGCCCCTGCTCTTGCTCAAAAGCTTTAAAGATTTGATACAATGGGAGCTGCTGGCAGAAAGAAACCCCTCTTTGATGCCTGATCATCTTGCTCATCTCAGTGGACAAGCAAGATTTGGGGCTGTGGAAGAGACTGCTCTTATGTGGCACTTGAGGCTCCTTCACCCTTCTCTGCAGCCCAGTTTAATTCATCTGCCTTTCTCATCTAACATTCCTAGCCACGGCAAGTGGCACTATGGCTGGTTCCTTTAGTACATAAGAATTCAGTTTCCACTGGTCTGAAATGGTTTATCTTAAATAAAACATTTTGGCTCTATCCTCAGTATCCAAATAAAGCATAGTAGTCTGTGATACAAAGGTCAAACAGGTGTCTTACTTGCCTCCTCAGATTCAAAATCTATTAAAAGTATGGGAAAAAAAATTGCAAATACATTAGTTTATTCCAAAAGATATTATTTTCTAGTGATAATACAAACAAACATTTTTATAGACTGTCACAACAGGATCACTAGCATAAGGGCCAGAGCAATTTATACCATCTCCAATGACTAATACATAGCCAAGTACCCAAGGGGAAGGGAGGGGCAGTTAAAGGATAATAAAGACATCCATCACACAACTGTCCAACATTTAAAAGAGGATTTGCATATCCTGACCTGGTAGAGCCTAGAGCGTTACCACCAAAATTAATTTCTTGCTAAAAAAGTAGGAATTTGCTTTAATTAAAAAAAGTGAGAGCTGTATGCATAATGCCCAGATGAGACTCAGATACCCCATTGTTAAGTGATTAAACAGGCATTTATAATTAACTTGAAACTCACACGGCTATGAAACTCATGAATAGCAATAGTTGCATTAACAGGTCTGCCTTTGATCTCAACAGGAACTGTGCATGACAAAAACTAATTTCATTTCCAAACCTTGTCTTTCAGACATGGAACTATATAAAGATACTGTCATGGAGCGCAGATGGAAGTTGAGTTTCAAAGCTTTAGCTTGCCACACGCATAATGCATACTTTACAAGACATGAAAAAGTAATCCCTGCTTAAAGCCCTCTTTTTCTTTCTAATAGAGCATTTTGAAACTCTGTTTGGAGATCGATATGGAATGAAAAGTTAATGCACTGACATTTTTCAGTTGCTGAGCACTAGAGTTCTCCACTGACTCAGGCAAGACTACAGCTGGTTTTGCAACATCAGCTCTGAGGATGACATCACATCAAGTTTAGCTGCTGCATGGCTCAGGGGATTTTTAGCCAACTTTATACCTTCTGCAATACCAGTCTAGCCTGGGGGAGGGCAGAAAGGGAAAGCTTGGATTTACTTAGCCACAAGTCGATGTGTAATGTTTTCTTGGAACAACTTCTTCCTAACTCTAATAACAGTATGCATCTGATGAAAAAATGTAAAACAGATGTAGTCTACATTGAAGCAAACCAGTGGGTGTGCAATGGGGCACTATCTTTTCTTTTTGCTTATTTGCAAGTAACTTTAATCTCAGGTTTAATCTCTACTTATCTCCAAAGGCTGTCCTGATAGCAAAGTTAAATGTCACTTTGGAAAATCATCTTTCTTGGTCACTTTGCAGCTTGTCAGTCTCACAGCTACCACTTACATAGAAGAGAAAGGTTTTCAGAAAAGGCTTTGAGAATGGATGGGAGTGACATGGGAGAAGCACATTCGTTTAAGTTGACTAGTTGCCCACCTAGGGGGGACCTGGAAGGGCAGGCAATCTCTTGAAGGACTCTTAGAGTTCACAAATCAGGATACCAAAAACCAATGAACCACAGAAGAAATGTCTGATCAAAAAAATCAGTGTATCATCTCTTCTCTTTAGAGATAAATCTCAAGGTAAAAAGCTAAGACTGGCAAAAAAAGAACAGAAAACCACTGAGAGGAGATAGGCAAGGGTGACAGGGGATTATGCAGGTGGTGACTGGCACAGCTGCTGCAAAAAGAGCTGACTACATTGCAACAGAAATGGGTGGGCTTTTGGCACAATGGTACAGCTATGTTAGTTGAGCAGATCAACTGGCAGCGCTGCAGTTGAGTGTGCCACATTTTCCTCTCTGGTCTGTTGAAGGAATGAGAATGTCTCTCAGACCACCACGGGGAGGGTATGTAAACACGACTCAGACCAGCACAGAGTATAAAAGCTGAAGAAGTAACATAAGTAAGTACATTTTGAGAAAGCCATGGGCTTGAGGTGGTTTCAACCCAAGTATTCCTTCTCAACAGCTGGTAAACATACAGAAATCAGTACCAGGTAACCCATGTTGGTGCTGGGATTGAACTATTATTGCTGTTGCTCCGTCTCCCACTTGCTAAGTGCAAATCTTACTGGTATTGAGATTTCGGGACATTTTGTATTGCCGTGCTAAATCAAAAATCCCACACAATGTTAAATATCTTCAAAGAAGTGCACTGCACATTAAACCTTATACCCTCCAAATGTAGCCTACCTAAAAGAGCCCAGTCAGAGTAAAGAACTCTTGACAAATGTTTATTTACTAGTTAGTCTGTCTGACAACAGAAAGGGATTATTTGCTTGCACTCTGGCAAAAACCCATTTTAGAAATTTATAGCTGTAAATATCACTCTGCTTAAGGTCTCTCTCACAGCACAGAATCCTTCAAATTCTTTCATTTTCCCTCTTCTATTTCTTATACTTGTGCTGCAAAACACACATTTGTTTGTAAGTGACACTATCAGGAAGGGCTGCTGGCATTCTCAGTTTGAGAAATACATCCACTTTCCCATTAACAAGCAGATATGTAGAACTGAAAACATTCCAGCAGTGCTCTCTCCTTCCTCAGTACAGACAGCAACACAAGTACTTTGTAAGCCATTTAGTCTACACATTAAGCAAGCATTTTGAAGTATTAAAGCAGTTTAAACAAAGAGCTGTATATGTTTGGAAAACATCTAGAGTGTACAAGCAATGCAGAAGCTGTATTAATAGGATGTGGTGGGGAAATATGTTGGGAAGCAAATGCAAAAGTACCTATACGAGAGCTGTGATCGACTTCTCAAAGGGAAAAATGTTATTACCTTGTGCTTAAGATGAACTGGATGTATAGCTCAGTTGGGAGAGCATTGCACTCCTAATCTGAGGGTCAGGGGTTCGAGTCCCCATCCAGGTATGAGGCTTGTCAGAGTTGGGCTGATGGTTGGACTAGATGATCTGAAAGGTCCCTTCCAACCTAGATGACTATGACTATGAAGATGGGGTGAGCAGATGAAGGGTTCCTGGATGTTACACATACACGCACGCCTATATTCAATTAAACTGAATATAAAGTACAGCTAATTACGCTAAAAGTTACACTATTGTTACACTGTCAGTCTATATCACTGTCCTGAAACTCATTCTAAAGAAATTCATGGATACTTTCTCAAAGCTAAGACAATAACTATCTTCAAGCAAATAACCTCTACTTTCTTTTGTTTGCATTTAATTCAATTCTTGAGCTTAAAAAGGAACTGCTAAGAAAAATAACAGCATACAACAGTTAATCAATAGTTTAAAGGAACCAGCCCAATAAACTCAAAACCTATTCTACCATATTTAGTCATAATTACAATAGCAAAGAGCACTACAGGAATGCCAGCTACCTTGTGTAAAATAGAGATAGCAGGATCCTTATCTTTCCTTCCAAAATGTAACAGATTTAGGAAACTCACAAATACATTTAGCACTTTCAGCACTATCATGTTGATTATTTGAACTTCTATACATTTAATTTTCAAGTTCAGATAATTTCAACATGTCCTGGCATTTAGAAAATGAACATTCCACAGTTCAAAAATAAGACATTATTCCAGTTTTGTTGAGCTTATGTTCTAAATCAAAATTCCTTTTCACTCTTTTTTTCCCCCCTCTCCACATTAGGCCCTGGGGAAAAAAAACCCCCAAACCTAAACACATACCTCAATGTATATGTACATGCATACACACACTCATGACCTGCAGCAAGCAGTTTTACTGCTTCTCAATAACTGGTCTGATAACCCAAGTGGCTGCTTTTTCTCTTGAGGTTACAAAATTACTTACAGGAAGAGTGAAAGGACAAGAGATTTGCTATAATTACTCAAAGCCAGCCTGAATTCCCAGACAGCCTCATGTCACTCTCTACTAGCACTACAGGGACTTCTATCCATCAGCTGGCAGAGCACTATAAGCATCATTTTAAAGAGCTTTCAATATAGAGAGGCTAGAAAAGCTAGAAGCCCTCATCCAGTAGGAACTGGATGCCTCTTTCAAGTATACTGAGAATCAGCAAGTTGCCTTATATGTTTTCAATACAGCAGCACAGCACAACAGTGGCAGCTGTGATTCCATGTAGATTCCATACAGGCACATCAACATCTTCTACCCACATACATGTGGGACACCAAACAGGAGATCAAATAATTAAAAATTAAAAAATCAGAATCAAATTGCTTTAAATGGCAATGTAAATCAGGCAGCTGAAACCCAAATTTCTCCCAAAAGTGGCTGAGTTACACTAATGCCAAGATGTTCAATGTGAGCAAGAAGGATTTTAACTTTGGCCTTGGACCAAGGCAAGGGCAACCCACCACAGGCTCCAGCAGACTCACACTAGGAGCATCATCCTTTTATTTAGTGTGAGCAGCCCTAATTACTCTTGCTTATCACTCATTTGCAACATTTAATAGATGGGTACTTGACCTACTCCCTTCCAAGGAAAGCAATTACCTCCAAGTCTATTTTGTTCCTCATGGTAGTGTTTCTCATGCTCTACACAAGGCCCTTGAGTAAAGGGATAACATCAATAGATTCAGAAATGCCACCTGCAAAACAGCTAGTTTTTAAAAATTAAGCCCTGAGTCTTACTAGAGGTATAGTGGCCTTTTTACTGTTACTGGAATTTCCTACACTTTTATAGGACTCACAAAAGCAGAAAAAACTATTGCAGAATTATGAAGATGGGAGTGGGGCTGCTTCTTGGTTTGCAGCTTTTAGGGAGCAGATACAGACTTTTTTTTAAGGACAAGGAGCTCCCAACTATAAGAAAGAAAAATAATGGAATGACACAAGGTGAAAACACAATGAAGATTGTGGGCAACATCTAGCTTCCACATGAATTAAAATGAAGCCTATGAATAGATTTAGCCTAACTATTTGTTAGCTCACAGTGAAATGACACAATGTTTTGTGCTCACCGGGAACTTCACCTCCTATTAGATAAAAAAAGGTGAGTGAATTCATCCTTGTGAAGGGAAAGGCCTTTGGGCCAGATCACAGTGGGGGACTAGAAAACGGATGTCAACATCACAGGCAGAGCTGGGATCCTGCTCGCTACCTGCCATGTCTGTCAGCTTCGGTAGGATGAGAAGGGACAAGGAGACAGACATCAGAAGAGGTGCACATTCTCCATCCACCCTAACAAGGAATTCAAAATAAGGAGAGATACTCGTGGAAAAATCACAGGTCTGCAGTTGCTGTCCTATGCCTTGCTGGAGTATTTTAAAAAATGAGTTTTCCTTCTGAATATCATGCTCTTCTACCTAAGTCCTAATCACATTCCAGTAATTCCTGACATCTGTGGACTACCTGTCCGCTGCAATTAGCTTGTATTTCAACCTGCCTTAAAATTGATCCACAAGTATCAAGTGAAGCAAGATGCTGGGAAAGTTATACAGTAGCAAGGACAACACCTACACTGTGCCACAGACCCTGCTCTCATATACACCCAATGCTCTGCTTTCCTTATCTGCCAAGATCTTCAGGACTGAGGTGTACAGAAGCAGCGCACAGCCACATTCCCCCTACAGAGGGGCAAACCCCAGCTGGGTTTTCTTAGTTCTCTGCTGGGAGGGACTGCACCATCCCACAACCCCAGACTTACACGCTTCATAGACATCATCTGATATTTACTCTTCTTCAAGCACGTGCATCCCAGATACTGCCAACATGTGCTCTGGGCCAGAACACCATGGCCTTTTGACTCCCATTTCTCCTTTCTCTTTGGGATCATTTGCTACGTTTTTATTTATTGCAGCAGCTGGCCATTCAAGTTTAAGATCCTCCCACGCACGTGGGGTTTGTGTATGCAAAGTATCAGCTCCCCCCAGATGTAGGAGCGTTGGGACAAAAATTAAAAAAACAGTTGAGGATTTCAGGCTGCTCACCCCTCTGGTTTGCAGAGGACTACATTACTGCTGTGTTACGAGACACTTCAGTCCAAGAGCTGTCTGCAGCCATGGAGCCAGGCAGAACAGCAGCTCGGCTCAGCAGCCAGCTGACCCTCCTGCAGGCACAACAGGTCCTTTTGACCTCCTGTTTCTCAAATATACCACCCTCACCTCACCATCGCAGGGCTGAAGTGGAGAAAAAGGCTCCCCCTCCTCCCTTTGCAACAAGAAACAAAAACACTCCTCTACCCACACTTGTGCTCTGATGCTGCTCAGGGATTGCAGGAACATCACACCCTCTGCTCCATCCCTCCCCTCCCTCCTTCCCCCCAGAGGCAGAGTGACTCATAAGAGCACTGACTTCACATCATCAAAGCATCAAAACCAGGAGCAGTGTATGGAGGGGGTGGAAGGAGGTATATCAAACCACTGAAGTCATGCAAAATCACCAAATCCAGTCTTCTGCTAAGGAATACTCCTTGGCTTTGGGGTCTGTGCACTGCCTCATCTGATCCCAGCCCTGTTCTGGGACAAGACTTAGGAGTACTGCCATTCCATCGGACTCCAGCAACTTATTTTCTACCAGATGACATTTTAGAACAGCTGTAAACCATGAGTCCCCTGCAAGGTACATGATGGACCCCTCTTCTCCCTAAGTTTTGGCACAGCAATCAGTAAGGCAACTTGCTCTGATTTTATCTTGCAAGATGCAGCAAGTGCCCAGATGCCAAGTGGTGTCATACAAGCTGGGCTCTGGTTAAGCAGCCAAAAAACCACTAGAAGATAATCTCCACATTGCTTTATGGAAACAAAAAAATAGAAATAAAACAGATTCGTCACTTGCAGTGATGAACAGTGGCAGAGGACATCTACACATTTTTTAAACCCTTCTTGGGTTTGAGGGAAAATACCAGGGCAGACATGGGAGAAGTTCCTTAGTTGCAAAGACTGCTCATGCCAAGGAGCCTGGCTGCACTACACATATACCTAACATGCTTCAATGGTGCTTCTCCTGGGGAATGTGACAGAGACACTGGAGGATGACACATGGGACTAAACAGAGAATCAGGTGACTGCAGGGGAGTAGAACTTCCTACTAAGCTCCTATTTTTTTCATAAAGAAAGATTGATAGGGGCTTGGTATTATGTCAACTGCATGGCAACTATATGGAAGCATTTCTCCATTGTGCAGAAGGGAAGAGATTGCCTCCCTAGCAAGTACCTTCACTATGTCTTCTTCATTCAAAGCTAGCTCAAGAGGGTTCCAAAAAGGGATGAGTGGGCAGAGGCCCTACAGCCTTCTTGCAAGAACAAGCAAGAATCTGGTGACAGACTAATTGCTGCCCTGATTTTCCATCATAGAACTCCTCATGTGCCCGTTTTGGAAGCCAGTTCTCATCCTGCTTTGCTGCCACAGCAACAGGGACCATCATGCCAGAGTACTTAAAATGTATTTCCTCGCTTACTGAAACCAAGAGAGCCAGCAGCAGGCAGGAAACCACAAATCACCCTTCTACAACCTCATGGGCTGACCACACTCAGATCCCAAAGACATAGTTTGAGGTTCTTTTTACTAAAACACACTCCCCTGATTTCCTCTCCATCTTGAAAAAATCTAGTAAGTTGATTCCTACATGGCCATGTTTTAGACTAGGTTCATCAGATTTATGGGAAAGGATGAATTGCTGCCTCTCTCTCTTATTCAAAAGGGATTATTCTGGATTTACCTCAGACAGAAACAAACATCACTTTATGCAAATCTTCTCAATGAATCAGCCTCATCAGCACATGGAGCCCGAGGTAACACCCCAGAACCAGGTAAAAGGAAATAACCTCTTATAGGTTTTACTATACAAGAAAACTACTCTTTTGACTTTTCTTCTACTTTGAGGAGATCACTGCTTTCTCAGTAGAAGACCTGTAAGCTCATACAGCACCTCAGTGGAAACCAAAGGTTGCTGCTGGGGTTTGAGGTAGCTCTGCACAGAGATTCTGTTGCCTCTATTCATCTTACACGGAAAAAAAAGCCAAAAAAAATTAAATGGTAACATGAAAAGAAACAATGTACAGATCACTGAGACACCTAATTATGCTTTGCCTTTTCTTTTTTATTATTGCAATTATTTTCAGCATTTTGACAATTCTACAAGGATACAGAGTTTCAAATTTTGCCTTAAAAACTTTCAGTCACTACCCTGACGGCCAGTGAAACAGACAATATGTTGCTGAGATTTTTGCAATGTAGAATATTCGATCTGTGGGTGGTGTTTTAAAAGCTGCAGCTTCCCTTCTGAGAAGGTTACTATGGCATCTGTGGTTAGAGGGAAGAGAAGGCAGCAGCTCACCACAGCAGGACAGGCACTAACACCCACTGCTGCACAACAACTGCTTTTGTCACGCTCTGTGCCAGAGGCACAGCAAAGCTTGGCCACCACAGGAATTCAACCTATTTCATTAATATACACCCCCATACAGACTACAGCTATGAGTGGCACTACTATATTTTTTCAGGCAGGAGAAGGAAAAAAATGTTTGAGATCAGTCATTCAATAAAAAAGGAAACAATTAAATGGGAAGTCTAATTTCCTTCAGTCCAGACAAGGTAGAACTGGAAATCGGAAGAACAAATTCACTGCCTCAGTGTATTCCCCTAATGAGGATATTATTTTCCTGCAAAATTTCGTGGGTTTCATACGTTACCTTTCTCATGCATTAGATCTTTAATAGAAGTATTGGCCCAGGTGAGTGAAGGAGACTGAGGGCTAACTTCCTTGCAGTTAAATCAAGAAACCACCATTTCCACTTCATGTGGGCTTTGTTTCAGGGCTAGAACACTTCATCATATGATATTAATACAGACCTAAGAAACCCAACCAGAAAGTCCTTAATCATACTCTGATCTTACACAAGCTTTAGTTCAGCACCATTCAGCCTGGTGGTCATTTAACTGTAAGTTGCAAGCCAAATTCTATTGTATGGGACATTCTGAAGACTGGAAGGTTCTTGGTATTGCAGCTCAAAAGCAGGAATATTTATTCAGTACTAAATGAACACAGTATGTGTCTCACTCCGGGATGGATCCAGCACTGTGGTGCAGCTGCTTGAATCACATCATCCCTGACCAGCAAGCCTACTGATAAAAAATTACCAACATGTAAAATCCATGAGTGACAGAGCCAGAAGCAGAACTCTGAAGATTCACTTTTCCCCCTTGTCAACCAGACAGCATGTACTGGTGGCTGACAGACAGTGCCCTGAGATGGACAACAGCTACCCTCCATCTTCACTAAGGCCATTCCCTGTGATTACAGCTCCTCAGGGGCTCTGGAGGTTTCATCACCAGAAAAAAAGCAACAGGACTGTTCAACACAGGATTGCTACTCCCTGGCATTTGACCTGCCCTTCCAATCCTTTATCTCCTTCCAACTCCTTTCCTTTGCAGATCAAAAGTGCACCAACTCCCAGATAAAGCTTTAAGAGTGTAAAAATCCTGCACCAGAGATACAGTGAGGGTTTTTATATTATCTGCTTTAGGCTGCCAGAAGCATTCAAATCTGACACCTCTAATCAAAGTTAACATTTTTCCAGTGCCAATGCAAAGAATACAATATGTTTATTTTGATACTTGGATTTGCAATCAGGTTAAATGTCCACATTAGCTTAAAATCAACATAGAAAAATATTCCATGTACCTACATGAAGACTTATGCAGCAAAATCATGTGGCAGTGGGACAAAGTGTTTGTAGTCAAATTGTCTTTCCACAAAGTATTTGGAAAGCAGACAGAAACTGATTAACAGAGCAACATTCCCCTCAGTCGAGTTAAATTCTGCCATAATAATTTCTTAAACAGACGTCAAAGACAGCACACCATTATTTATTAGTTTAAAGTAATTTCACAAAGTAATCTTTAACCCTCAGTGGCATTTTCTCCCTTTGCTTTCTGACCACTACAAGGTTGCTAAAAATGTAGTTAATCAGTCTGATGCAACTATGAATGTGAAAGCAGTGCATATAAAGCAGTTTTCTAGGATAGTCATCTCCTCATAGAGACAATGAAATTAAGTGACATATTTTTCAGATGGTCAAGTTCCAGCTTATCTAGAATCTTCATTACGTCAGCTCACAAACACAGCAATAAAAAAAGAGCCTGCCTACAAGTACTCCTGTACTTGATACACTCTCCTCTCCTTTTAGTTACACCTGGGAAAGAATAGCATTCACATTTCACTTGATAAGTTTCATATCTCGCAACCACATGTTTTTTGCCTCCTGTCCACTGAGTTTAAGAGAAAAAGCAAAGTCGATCCTGTGTGATTTTGTGCAGCAAGAAACACTCCTCACTCCAACTGTGCTACAGTAATTATCTTGTTCTAAACCATCGTGAAAGCAATTGTGCTGAAAGATGTCCTTTGAGAAAATACAGTGGAAGAGTAATATGGAAAAGACATAACACTAAAGCAGCCTGGAAACTGGTTTAAAAAGCAATCTGTTTTTCCTCCATGCTTAACGAGAACATTATCGTCACCCAATCACTTTTTAAAATCAATTGGATTCCATTTCTCCTTGAAGTGCTTTCATTCCTGATGACTCCTCAAAACCTTTTCAATAAGGTCTGCATCTTGCACCTCAATTTCATTTGACATTTAAGTTAACATACACATTAAATATTAGTTGAAGGTTAAACTACCTTACTTAACAGTTCCCATATGTGAATACAATGGATATATCACTGTAACCATATCCAAGACCTTCTTCCCAAACAAACAAATGAAAAAAAAAAGAGCTCAACCACAAGCAGAAGCCAGAGCTGTAACGCTGCATTAGTCCACCATAGCCTTGGAAACAAAGCATAGTAGCGGGCAAGCTTTCAAAATACAAATTTTTCTACTGTGAGAGCTCTCCTGTTTTCAATCTGTTACAGTCAAATGCGTGTGCTCATTAAAAGCATGTTTTGCACAAACAGGGCTTAAAGAGCAATGAAATACTCACTTTCAAGTACAGTTAACACAGTTGCTCACAAGTCGACATGATGCAAGCAAGGAAAAACGCAATATGGTGATGCAAAGGCAACACCACTTACCTGCCAAGAATAACATAAATCAAACCCATACTGCTTAATTGTACTTTGGAAAAATGCTGCATATAATCTTTCACACTGAGCCCATGTAAAGTAGCTTAGATCACTACCTTGTTTTTTACAAGCTTTTAAAAAATGTTTCTTTTTTAAAGCCAATTTAAGTATTACGGTAAATGACCAAAATTTCCACAGTTTTGGTAAACGTTTAAGAAACTTACTGGATGGATGTCTTTTACAGGGAACACAGAAAATGCTCACTAACCCCATTAGCCCGCATTTGCAAGCTAAACAGTACATGATTTCAGACAACCTACTTTTGGGGAGAGGAAAGGAAGCAGCTAAACAGGTGAAGAAGAAGCAGATTTAAACCTTCAAAAAACATCTTCAATGATCTGCACGAACATTCAACTGAGGGACATTTTTTCCTGGGTAAACAACAACCAAGAATTCAGTAGCTCTCAAACTCTTAACCCTTGTCTGTCTTTGTGTGTTGGGCTAGAGAAAGAGACAAAAGGAAAGTATGGACACAATTTCATCCTGATAGTAGAAATCTCCTCTGAGCTTGCAACAGTGGAATACAGCACTGATGCAATCATCACATAGAAGCAAATCATATGGGATTTTGAGGTAGAGAGCAATTACTCTTCCACTTTTTAAACTGGTCATAGTTTAAATATATGGGCAACAAGCAAGTACAAACCCTACTGGCCTTTTAGGCAAGGTAACTTGCTATGGACAGAACCATGTATTTGGCAGAATCAGTTCTATTCTGAGCTCCTTCTAAGAAGGGCACAGAGATGCCATCCAGTTTGGGACACCACACCAGACAGACAACACACACCACAGGAAGGATGAACATCAAGGAATGGAACAATTCAGTTCATTTCTCTAAAGGAAGTTTGGATAGAGAGATCTAGAGAGTCTGCCAGCCTGTCCATTCCACTCCTATCTTGCTCTGTCACTTCATCAGTATGACTGTGCTGTCTGGGTAAGAGGAAAGCTCCATTAAGAATGTAGATATTCATGGTACTTCAATTCAAGACATTTATCCTTTTAGTAGCCTTATGATCTTATGAAGCAACTCTCTGATTTTACAGGAAGTAATACCATGGGGAGAGCTCTACAATTGGATCCAGGAATGCTGGTTATTACTTTTTCCAAGCCCTGGCTTATTACTAAAACAAGTGAATGAGACAGAGTGCATTAAGGGTGGAAAGAGGGAGGGAGACCTACTATGAACACTGATGAATGGCAACCTTCAGAAGATTCCACTTGAGATACTGATTCGGTTGAAAGATCCTTCATTTTTTTTTTTCCACACAGAAAGATACATTTTCTCTCTGTCCTTAATTCCCTCTACAGCCATTATTTTTTCTACTTCTTAGCAATAACATTTTACGTTAAAAAGCAGTAGTCAAGTCCTTCCTTAGTTTACTCAAACTGCAACTTCTGTGATCCCAATTATAAAATGTCAGTCTAATTCCTGCACTTTAGACATATACATATATTACCAAGAGACAAGATGGGGTTCTGTATTAACATCAATACCTATTAGCGTATCCACTAGAGCTACAAAGGAGCTGAACAGTTGCAAGGATGGGGAGATGAATATTTATTCCATTTAACTTCAGTAACTTAGTCTCAAAAAGAATCTGGTGGACTATACATTTGCTGAGCTACACAGAAAAAGAAGTTTTAGGAAGAATCCTCACATCTACTGATTTACTGAGTTTCAATATCAACTTATCCATATTCCACATGTCCTAATTAAATTGCAGCAAATTAGAAAGAACATAAAACCAACACATGTGCTGCTATTAGAAGACAAACAGACATCACAGTTACAGTCACTGAGCCGCATGATGCCTGTTGTCTCTTGAGCCAGATGATGTTTGAAAAGGGGTTTTTCTCAAGATAAGAGAACCATCTAATAAGAAAAGTTGAGTTTATGAAGTCAAATTCTATTTAAGTCACCGTCAAGTGTTGTAAATTATATCTTCACAGCAAAAAGATCACCTACAAGGGAGCACAGAGTGTGCTGAGTTGGAAGAGACCTTCAAAGGCCATCCAGTTCCACATAAGCACCATCAGCTTCCACAGCTAACCACTTAAAACCAGACATAAAATAACTGAGCAGCTAAGAAGGAAAGTTTTAGTTTAGTTTTTGTTTTCTTAAAAAAAATTATGCAAAGTATTAAAAATGTACCAACTTTAATATTGAATGAACTTTTTGTAAAGTAGGACTCTGTTGTACTGGCTTTGGCTAATACAAAGTTAATTTTCTTACTAGTAGCTGGTATTTAGCCTGAATAAAATGTTGATAGCAACAACCAAAACATCAGCCTGTCAAGTAGTGCTTATGTTAAGTCAAGGACTTTTCAGCTTCCCACGTGCTGCCACTGAGGAGATGCTCAAGAAGTTATGAGAGAGCACAGCCAGGATAGCTGACCCAAACTGGCCAAAAGGATATTCCATACCATGACATCATCCCCAGTACATAAACTGGAGGGAGTTGGTCAGGGGTAGGGGGTGATTGCTGCTCAGGGATGGGCATCAGTCAGCAGGTGGTGAGCAACTGTACTGTTCATCAATTCTTTTATACTTTCTTCTATTATTAAAACATCTCTCTTCCCTTACTGTCCTATTAAATCATCTTTATCTCAACACATGGGTTTTACATTTTTCTCATTCTCCTCCCCACCCCACTGGGGAGGGAGAGGTGAGTGAGAGGATGCATAGTGTTTAGTTGCTGGCTGAGGTTAAGCCACAACTGTATCATCCACAATAAAACACGCATTTGCCAGTCATTCCCCTAGTACAAAGCAGGGTACAGTGTCCTTTAACTGACAACAAACAAAGCAGACCATTGACTAAACTATTGATTTCCATTTGTGTGTATGAGACAGGTTTCAGCCACACAAATTTGGGATTATCCAGAGCCAGAGGGTAGGTACAACCCACCTGATGGATTCTCTGTGACAGAAATCAGCCTCTGCACCGACTACACCCAAGTATCAAAACTGAGAGATGAGTTTGAACCACTAGAATGTGCCTTTAGGCAGTTTGGGTGAGTTTTTCTATGATAGCAGCATGTATTCCTTTACAGATCAGGCACTCCTGAGTAGTATATAAAGGGCTGAATGCACAACACCCATCCTATGAACTGTACTATCTTTTGTCGGGTTCTGTAATTTACTGGTGCGACTACTGAAATAATTAAACCTATTCATCTGATTAAACCATTATATTGACGGTCCCAAAGGCAATACACTCCTTTATGCTTTAAGACTCAGCTTAATCAACACTCTGCCTCAAAACAAAACAATTATTGCAAAGTAAATTAGCAATATTTCATCATGGTTTGGATTTAGGTAAATCAGACTTTACACTAAGAGAAATATCTCTAAGAAAACATTCAATAAAAAATGGAAATGGCATTTGCCACTATTGTATCTAACATAGTATTTGTCTTTAGCACTAGCTCCATACCACAGATAGGCAAGAAAGTGACAAAGTCAGCCTAATTAAAAGAAAATAGTTGCATAACATATGAAAGTGAAAGAGATGAGAAAAATGTATTGTCTTACATAAAATCATGCAATAAATTATGCATTTTCCCAAGATTCAAATCACTGTTATCAGTTCTCACTCTGCAAACAGTCCAAGGAACAATTAAGAACAATGCCACAGTAGCACTGCAAGTGAGAGCAAATTCAGAACTACAATAGATAATGCTATCAGGACAGTTAGGGCTGTGCAACCAAGCACTCAAATTTCATAAAGGGATTTTAAAAGAACTGATGTGGGGAAGAAAATTTGCAGTGGATGCGAGAAGAGACTTTCTTCAGATGTGGGCAAAGCTGCACTTAAGTGTTTTGTAGGGAAAATCTCCATAGGTTTTCAATTCCCTCCACACCTCACAGATATGATCTGATTAACAGGTCCTAGCTAAAAAAACTAACAAGGGGAGGATTTGTTTTCAAGCCACATCAAGTTATTGCCCTGGTCTTGTGGTTGGCTGTAGTGGCAGTATGAATGACCAGGAACAAGAACAGTAGAGTTATACTCCAATTTTCATGTAAGCAGGAATATCAGTATAATAATTTTTCTTAATCAGTTTTACTTTTTGGTAGATGAAAATAATTGATCACAATACATATCCTTTAAGATATCCTTTAAGAAACTTCCCATGAGAAGTTTTATTTTGGATAATCAAGACATAATTCCCACATCTATTTTATTAGGAGTTAAAAAGAAAAACAAACAAAGTAAAACCAAACAACAAATCTCTCCAGGCAAAGAACTGCTCAGTACTTTTTCATCTAGGTTAAAAAAAGTAATAGTCTACCTTTCTTGTAGACTGTCACAGTAGCAATGTGGATGGCACTGTCTGGTCTGTTGATGTCTGAGAAAATTCTCCAGTAAAGAAACAGAAAAATTCCAAATCATTCTCTCCTAGTAAAAGGAAAAATCTCAGAAATTGCTTGAGAGTGCTATGCTGGATAAGATCAACTTGCAGGTGAGCCATATTGGAGCAGAAAGCAAGGCACTAGAAACAGAACAGAAAATGGACTTGTTCCTCATATCTTCTTTACTGCAACTTGGCATCATTTCTAAACTAGCAACCAAGGTTGTCAAACCAGATCTACAAACAATATATTATTTGGCTGACAAATAGCTAAAACAAAATACTATTGAAAATAGTTTAATAGTTACGTGCAGTAAACTTGGACAAACTTAGCTCTGTGTGGGATTTAATGAAGAAGGGTATTCTTACAAAATACCAGAAGTACAGTTCCCACCAAGAACCATGCAGAAAATTTGAGCTAAAATAGAACATGATTAAATTTAAATGAGGATGTGAAGTAAACGCAAAGGAGAACACAAAGTAGATGGAATTTCCCAGGATTAAGTATGGCATTTCAGAGGGGAAGAACAACATTAATTATTGCTGAGTTCATCGTTTTCCGTAAACAGAAACTAAAGCCCACTGTCGCTCTGCTGTGAAACTTTGTCACACAAAGTTCCCAAGTCAATACCTGTTCCAGTTCTTCACCACCACAAATGGCAAAAAACGAATTATCATTGAAATCATCTTTAATCAAATCAAATCACTTCCTCTGCAAAGCAATTTGATTTCTATACTGAATGAGCTGAGCTTTAGTAAGACTTCATACATTTTGCATAAAGATAAGCTAACATTTCTACAATTCTGATTTATCTTGGTTGCTGATAACATCAAACTACAGCCAAACACAGCATTAATGTTTAAAGTAGCTCTCTGTTCTCACTGAAGTGCTGAGAATACTTGGATAGTATATTTAAAGCTTCAGTCTTTGCCACTTTATTACCAAAGTCTTTCACATTACAAATGAGAAAACAAAGATACTCAAAGACTTTCCTTCTGCAATTGGAATTGGTAAAGAACACAGCAAACATTATAGAAATTTCATTCCATCAATTCAGACAACATCTGCAGCAGTAACACCTTGGTTTGATCATAGAATAGGCATTTAACAGCTCCAAATTAGCTGCATTTACAAGTTGGATTTGTCTCCCACATTCCTATAGCTATCCAGTGACAGGTTTTTCCTATTCAACACTCATTCAAATCAGCACTGAAACATCATGGTTTTCTGTTCCTTATCCACACACAGTAATGACTTTCTATGTGCACCAAGAACTAAACTTACTAATTTCAGAGTCCAAGTTCTTTTGCAGGAAGAGGGACAAAAACTACAAAAAAGTAAACTATGCAGAAATTATCAGCTAATATTCAATCTCTAATAAACTACAACACAAAAGTGTAAATCTCAAGAAGTCACAGAATGAATTTTTCAACAACTTGCATTGGTTTTAGTTTTTTATTTAAATGCAGGAGTTACCTTAAGCCATTTTTAGAAAAGGAATTTTGTTATTCCACTGAAAGACAAAAAATGAAAAACAGAGGAAAAATATTTCAGCTGGGTCTATACTATGCTATTACATCTTTTCTGAGTTTCTACTTTTTTCACTTGTTCTTAGTAGGAATGTTTTCAATTAGAATGAAGAGTAAAAAGGAATCTTGGGGGTAGTCAAACCCAGGCCTATATCACCAAATGGTCACTACATAAAAAAGACTGAAGCTTTTCTAGTTCTGTCTTAAAAAGGTAATCATGTTTTCCACTTCTACACAGTTGGCAGCCCCATTCAATGGCAACTTCTTTTACTTGGATTCTTCTTCCACGGCCAAACTTGAAAATGTTATTGTACCCTTAAACAGATCTTTTCCATACCTAACCTTCATTTCACCAAGCCCCCGTTTTGCATCAATAACACTCTTTCTGTCAAGAAGAACTCACACAACATGTTCAAGTACACCTACTTTTCCATAGCAGAATCAATTTGGTGTCTCATATAAACACTCTGATCAACCAATACGCTTGTATCTGTTTCACCATCTTCTATTAATAGGCTTCCAACTTACAAATAACAAACTCTTGTTATTTGTCCCAAAATACACAAATTTGTACTGTAATATTGTTGCCTCACCTATTAAAGACATTGAAACTGTGAACCAAAAACCCACTTGTAAACATATTCAGTACCTATTCACAGGCTACAGCATTTGATCACACGGAAAAACTTTTGCAACGGCAGATGGAAAATAAAATCCTTATGAAACATCACTAATAGCTTTGTCACTACAGGTACAACAAGGCCCAAGTTCCATAAGCTTAAGAGGAACAGTACTGCTATCTCATTCAATAGTACAGAAGGTTATGTGCAATGTTAAAGAAAAAGACACAAAATAACTCCTACAAGAGTATATGTATCAAAATTTCAGCTTTGTAGAAATCAACCAGAAAACAGTCATGAATATTCTCTGTCACAGGCATTTTCTGATTCTTGCAAAAAAAAAAAAAAAAGAAGTAGTATAAAGACACTAATCATACCATGAGAAAAAAGTGCTTGAGGAAGTTCATTTGCAGTTCAAGTGTGAGGTAGTGACAAACATTATATAAATGAGAAACAAGTTTAATAACAATTTGTTTATTATCTGCAATCATCACACACTGATGTTTAAATGATTATTCAGGGCCTGAAGCGCCTGCTTCCTCCTTTCTGGGAAAGGACAAAAATTGAATATAAGGGAGCTGTGCCAGGTGGCACAGAGCAACATCAAGAGATTAAAGCGTCCCGTGTGGCTTTGCAAAGCTGTGAACTCAGGCTAGCAACAACAGACTTTATAGGTAAGTAACATTCACTTATGATGAGCCAAAAGAGTAAGACTGCTCTTTAAATAGGATCAAACACTCACAACAGCTACTCATCAGGAATACCAGAAGATGTATGAAACGGCATAATCAAACACCAGTAGCAGATGAAGATGCTCATACCCAAGCTGCCAAGCACCATCCCTCACCTCCATTATACTAATCCTACAGCTGAAGGATTGCAGAGCATTATCCAAGCACACCTCGTCTATGTCAGTGCAAAAGCAGCCAAGCAGTATCCACCAATGCTGCTGACAGTTTTTTGACAAAAATCAATTATAGTTACCCAAACTGCAGAATAGCAATCTCTCCCTACCAGCTGATTCTACTTGATTTGGCAGGCTGAAATGATCATATTTTTATGATAAGAAGAAAACGGTATAAGGGTTATGCTATAAAACTGCTTATCAGATAAGATATAGATGCCATCATGCGTCACTAAAAAACATACAAGTAGGGTGCTACCAAATCTGCCTGTGTATTAAATTCCACAACATCAAAGCTCTGGACAGGCAGACATAGTATAAAAAAACTGCCCTGGAGACATTTTAGATAACAGGCAACTGTTAAACATCCAAAATTTCTGGCAGCAGACCTTCTAACTTAACTGTTAATATTTTAACAACAAATGGTATGAAAACAGCACAATTCCTCTGAAAACAACCTGGCACATTGGCAGCTTCTCGGCTCTAAGATGGAATTAATAACTTAGAGGAAACATATAAGGCTTGACTTCCAAGAAAAATGTCTTCTACTGATGAAATAAGTAGTAAAACAAACACCCTTTCAGGTCTTATCAGTAGCAGCACCTTCCAGACAAATTCAACTTAGAAAAGTTTCTAGTTCATTACCATTCATTATGATAATGCCACATGTCTTGGATATTCTTCACTGAACTCAACCAGGTGGATCAAGATGTTGGGTTGTTGGGTC
Source organism: Turnix velox (assembly GCA_013400935.1). Lineage (NCBI taxonomy): Eukaryota > Metazoa > Chordata > Aves > Charadriiformes > Turnicidae > Turnix > Turnix velox. The sequence continues at coordinate 21,613 of VZTY01032173.1, read as the reverse complement.
ACTCACGATCTATGATGTAGCTATTTTAGTTGCTGTTGCAGATAGATAACAATTGCAAAATTTGTATTGGATGGTGCAATATTACTAGTAACAGTGAAGTGCTGTGAAACTCACAAATGGCAGAATCAAGCAGATCTCAGTTTTAGGCCAGGGTCAATCAGATTCACATGGCACCTGCTACAGACATGACAATCCTGTCTGTTCCAGTCCCAAACTCCTACACTTTGAACCGATTCACAATTCATATTCTCAGCATATTCAGGTCAAACACAGAAGTTAACATACTGCTGCACTTCATTACCTCTTTCCATCTACAAAGACAGTTGTGGTCACATCTTGTGCACCACCTGTAATTTCTGCAGTAATAGGTTTGCAGATCAGATGGCAGAGGGGCCATTGGGTATGATCCAAAACATAACATGAAGAAATTTCACCTAGTCCCAACTTCTGTTATGCCATACAGGCACCAACTGAAACTGAGCAGACCAAGTTCCTAGGTCTGAAAAAATCATTCTGCACACCAGAAAGGGGAAATGTGACAGCCTCCCTTTACTTTCAGCTAGGAAATATTTGTTTTCCATATTCTCTAGTTCACAATCATCCTGCTCTGAACTGAAACCAAAGGAGACAAGAGGTAGGTGAGGAAAAAAGTTCAAAAAATAATAATTAAAAAACCTCTAGTATTTAAAAAACGAAGTACAGCCTGCTGCTGGTGTGCATAGTGGCTTTCAGAAAGTCAAATAAGCATAGATTACTAGCACAGAAATCTGAAGTTTACAAAAACTTGAGTGTATTATTGAAAGTTATGAACTACTCCAAAGACTACAAATGGCCCCTAAATATATAATTATAAAATAATAATTAAAAATTAATAAGAATTCACAAATTGCACTTATTTTGGCATAAGACCTGTATATTTTTTGAAATTAAATACCTTCCTTTCTATTAGAAACATCCATGTGTTTTCATGCTGGGTTTAAAACATGAACAGAAGGCATTTGCTAGATTAACACCCTTGCTATCATGTTTTAACTCTGAACAATCACACAAAAAGTTAGCATCTGATTCTCATCAGCTCTCTATAGCATCCAATATTTCTTTCCATTAAAAAAATTCTTTATTCTTCACTCATAATACAAACCAAGACAGAAAATAAAGAGTTAAAGCTGTTTGGCAGCTATTACTTTAAACTCCTTTGGGTTTTATTATTTGCAGAATGTCAGCTTCTCCACCCTGCAACTTTTTTAAAACACTCAAGCAGAGGAATGTCACAGCACGATCATCTGCCATCAGTACAATAATCACAGATAGGACACAGCAGAGGTCCTCCTCCTCCAAATCTGTCACTTGTAATAATTTATGGTCTAGCCAGGAGCTGACTGAGAACAGACAGAGAGAGAAATCAATGTTAAGAGAGTATGTAGAATGGGACATGACCTATATAGAAGTGATGGGTAAAGCTGAAGAGAGCAGTATGATTGCTTGGAGCAGACACAAGGACAGAGCCAAATTGCACTCTATGGTGAAAAGGACAAATAAACATAAAACCTTGAGCACTCATTAAAAGGAGCGTTTTGAAATGGTATTCAAGCATACACCACACTGTTTTTTAATGTCACTGATAAAGAAAAACACATAACAGAAAAACTCACCCATAGTGAAATCAGATCTGGGATGAGGTCAGTGTTGCAAGACCTGAACAGCAAGTGCCACACTGTCATCAGAGACTGTCTCTGAAGAAAATACCTAGGAGAGAAGCTTTTGCACAATTGATTGTGAAAAATATATGTCTGATTCTTCAAATAAATACCCCTTTTCACAGATTATTCTTTTTTGCACCTATGGAGAAAGACTACTCCATCATACAAATATCATACACTACTACATGAAGCCCTTAAATCTGTAAGAACTCCCTTAAAAGACAGAAACACAATGAAGAGAGGGAGGGTAATGTTTAAGGATGAACTGCTTCCCCATCATTTCATAACCTTGTACAAAATCTACTTCCAGAAGTATCCACTTCCATCAACTGCAACCTGTCAGCAGGAACTAATGAACAGTAAAGTACCCTCCGGCTCTTCCTCAGCATTGCAGGGAAGTAGCTCTGAAGTAGTCCTGGGCATGGCAGCCTTTGTCAAATAAGGGTAGACACATTCTCTTCTTACCAATTCAGAACAAGCAACCAAACCCAGTAAGGCACAGACAGCTACTGGACCTCTTCCAGCTACTGGACTTCTCATATGAACTTTTTTCCTATTGAATTTCTACCTATTTGCTTTTTCCTACTTACATACAGCTTACAGCATTAGAAAGGGTCACAAAGCAGAACCTCTCCAACTGAAACTCTCTGGCAATGGAAAAGGAGAAAAATGCAACAACTGTACAGGTTACAGCCCACCAGAGCTCCAGCCACAAGCTGGGGCCCTCATGCACCACTGCTTTTTACAGATCTAACAGTCAAGGAAGAAGTTACAGCAGTGGTAAGCAGTGTAAGTCAAGCATCTGCCTCCTGCAAGTACTGAGAAAAACAATGAGACTTTTGTTCCAAGCTTACGCAGCAAGGCAAAAACAACTGCACAGCAACCACTGTTCTTCTGAACAGAAGCAAATGAATATGACTTTGTTTCTTCTCTTTCCCTCCAGTGAGCTCACAAAATGTTCATAAGAGTCATCTTTTTACTTGGATTGTTCCACTGATCCATAGGATTTGGATGCATTTACTCAAAAAGAAGCAGCAATGGTGCTGGAATGAGTGTGAAGAGCAGAGCAAAACCTGCTTGTGGGTTGATGTTCTGCCACACGGCCCACGCTGAACAAGCTGCAGTTCAAGATCCTCAGCTGGCAAAAGGACAACATGAGACCTTCTGGGTCTGGATGCAATGTGTCAAAAATAATAGGAAGCACTTCAATAGTTGGTAGCCATGAGATACTGCCATGGCTGTCAAGCTTACAAAGCTCCCCTCAAGTAGGAAAAACACAAACACTGTTGTAGCTACAGCCCCTTTTATGCACACATCCATGCGTGGTACTAAAGGCCAGCAAAATGCCTCATTCCACCCACACACTTAGCATCTCTCTTTGGGAACCAGCAAGCAATCAAATCCTTCTCAATCACTTCTAATGAGGATTAAGAAACTAGGAGAAGAACAAGACACATGGATGAAAATACTTCAGAAGATTAAATGCATCTGTATTTAAAGTTAGCAGGAAAGGCTGAAACTTTGCCAGGCAGGGACAAATACCTCATGAGTAAACACCCAGACGATGCAAATTTTATAACGCACAGCTAGAAGTACTCAGAGGCAAGTTCAAGTGAACCTGACAAAGAATAAAATAAGAATAGAACTACTATGAGGATGGACAGCATCTAGAACCAAGAATCGGGAGCTAAGTCTTAGCACAACTTCCAGATGAACTCTCAGCTCTCCTGTACTTTGGCCTGAACGTGATACTTGCTCTAAGGGAGCAAACGGACCACATCGAGGAGGACATACATTTATCTCCGCTGAAACTCAAGATCATCATGACTGCATGAAAAAGTTACTTAGAAATTTGTACACCATACCAGCAGGCAACAGAAAGTCTTGCCAAAAATGAGAAGCTTAGCAGAAGACATAAGACATATTCTGAAGAAATGAATGAGAGTTTTTAAGAATGGTACAAAAAGATCAATGTAGAAGACAGATTATGTTATCTAAACATGCATAACTTTATTTGATTTTAAAACTTTACCTGATTTTAAAAACAGCAGCATATCAGTTCCAAGCAGGTACACAGATTATAGGAATAGTTAGAAACTAAGGAGTTACTAGTACTGATTTTCACTAATGTAAGTTGCAAGATAAGACATTATTCTTTTACTTGTATGAAGAAAATCCACAAGATTCCCTTTCACTTGTTACAAGGCTTTGTGGCTTTAATTGAATGTCTTATCTAAGACTGGGGTAATATAACCTCAGACATTATTTCTATGACTTTTTTTTTTCCTTGGTTATACAGAATCAGACAGGCTCTAGCACAAAGCACTGCTGAGATGGGAAAAAGAAACAGAAATACATGGAATTTACAGGTTCTAAGAAAAACATCTGATACAGCGTTGGGTCAGTATTTTGGTTATCTTACCTCTGCAGCTCTACCTATCTTAATGTAGATAATGGATATAGAGTAGAGCACTAAGTGTATTTGTGGTTTTAGAAAGGGTAGTTTTTAATAGCATGGGAAGCACTATGACAGACTAAAAGGTGAATTGCCTTGAGCAACTAGAATGAGAGGGAAAAATTCTAAGCAATACAGGCTTATATAAAAGATTTAAGAGTCTGGTATTAAAATCCACTTTTTTGAAGAAAGTTGGAAATTTGTAAGTACTTCTGATAGCAGTATGCAAATACCACAAAAACTACAGGAAAGAAACCAGTGGTGCTTAGAGGTCTCAAAAATCTTAATTAATTGAGTGCATCTTTACTTCCTTGTTCAATTTCTACTATCTACTAGCAAGGGCTTATTTCAAATCTATTTCTATGAATAGAAGAGTAAACACATCTGTATACATTTGCAAACCAAACCTGCTTTGAACAAAGCAAGTGAGCAGAAAAGACAACACAAATTCTGGTGCTCCTGAAATAGCCACAGCAATCCAAGGACAAAATTAAAGCCAAGTATCCTGGAATACATTAATTTCATAAAGTAACGACCACTTACAAAGGACAATTGCTGCAAGTTGCTTGGAGTAGAGAATACCACGCCAAGAACAGAAAATGGTGGAAAATGCATTACAGCTTTACAACTGAGGTAAGCTTTGATTTGTACCATATGACTTTACAAGACAAGCATGTGTGCACATCTGCACACATGCACAAATGCTGAGGTCTCCAACCTGTAACTGTACCCATCCCAGTTTTCTCACAGGAGTAAGGAGAAGACAGGAGGATCCCAATCAACAGTGAATTAATAGTTTTTCAGAATCATTCAGGGCAGCTCATCAGGCTGACTCACTATTTTTGTCTGAGAAATCTAATAATGAACACAAAGTGAGATAAATTAAGGCATGAAGGTAATACCTAGCATCAATATAATACCCTCTTACGTTTGCCTTTGTTCTCTTTACAAGGCTTAAATAAACCCATAAAACCTAACAAAACAAAACAAACCATACTACAATCTGAATAATTCATGACAAGGAAAGAGATCAATGGATGTATCCTCGAGTTCTTTTCTTCTCCCCTATTCTGTTTAATGTGGTATAAAACATGCAATATTTCTACTTCCCAATAAGGCAAAGCAGTTCAGCCAACACAACATATGGCTACCTCACAAAGTCATGGTTTGTTAGTCTGGGTTTAGAATAAGTTTTAAAAAAATAAAAATAAATAAAACCCAAAACAAGTATTAGACTAGGAGCACAGAGAACATTATTTCAAAGTTAATTAGTTACCAGCAAACTTCTCCAAAATCACTACTTGTCTGTCTTCCTTCACTTTTTTACTAAAGGTAATTTCTGCACTGGAACTATAGACTTCAACAGCACAACAGATTTAAACCATTTTATCCTCCTGCTGCTTAAGAACACAGAATGAGATTCGGATGCTAGTTGCTTGCTTGTATGTTTTAAAAACACTGATTTGTTTACATGACTACTTTTGAAAATATAGGCTGTCTTCTGGCAGACTGAAATAAAGTTAAAAACTAAGCTCAACTCAATAGGGAAGGTAAGAGATAGAAGAAGAGGAAAAGGAAGAAGCTTTTTAGTAACCTGAAGCTGGAAACTTCACTTCCTTCACAGGAGCTTTAACAAACCATCCTGTCACGTTTACGCCTTTTCTTTTTTGTCCCTTTTTAATTATCTGCCTATTTTCATTATATATATATATATTAATAATGTAATAATATATATTTCATTAGATGCATATAAATTCAAAACCCAAGCTTATCATCCATTTGGGGGACAAGTGGCTGTTTATCTACTTCCAAAACAGTATCATGTGGAGGCTGTCTATCTTTCCCAGAGGCAGAAAGCCAGCTCAGGCTGCTGCTGCCCACTACCAGGCAGCTCTCTGGCTTCACCCTCCACACTCGTGAAAGTGTGACACAGAAAGGCATGGCATGGCAAGAAAAGAGCAACTTAGAACCCATAAAGGTCTAAGTATAAACTGCCACGCCCAAGTATTTGTAATTCATTAAAAGTTCCTTAAACACTAATATAAAAATAGCATTTATACACTGAAGATGCTGTAACTTAAGCGATGCAACTCAGCAAGAGAAAGCACTATTCCTTTTGGCAAACATAAGCACCTCCTACAAAGCCTTTGGGCTGTTAAAGGCTTCTCTGAATTTGAACAAAATTTGATGTAATGAAGGCTGAACTTTATTATATTCACAAAAAAAGAGAAAGTAAGTTATGATCAGCCCTGCAACCCAATACTGTCAGATACTATTTGTTTATAGCCAACCCTCAGATGTATCAAAGCTCTTTTATGAAGGACTACTTAGAGCATACACTTATCAGCCATTAATCAGGATAAGAGTAGACAGAATGCTACAAGCTAACAGTGAGGCCATGAGATTTCTGTGCCACATCAGCATCACAGTCAGGAAACACATCTGTGCATTTGCTCCTCCTCCAGTTCAATATATAATCTTATTGGAAATTCTAAGATCACCACAGTCTTGAAAGGAAGAGGCATGCAGATTGAATTCTCATGACCAAGCTCTCTTAGCTACTCCTTGAATTCAGGTATTATTTAAACTCTAGTACTTTCCACCATGGAGTTAAGCTACGACAAAGGCAATATAACACTTGATGATTCTGAGCTGCTAACTGATGCAAGACTTGATACTTGAATAAATCAGATATTAAAAAACACCCTTCTTTATGTCAAATCATCCAATAGAAACAAAGATTATCCATTACTCTTTAAGACTCCACAGGGCTTATTAGGAAGAGTTTGATCTTTAGAGTTTATATACACGCTTTTCTGATTTTTCTACACCATAAGAGAATTTATGAAAATATAGTGTTCACTTAAAAGCGAGCATTACCTGGCACACAGGAATAGTCAACACTTTCTAAAAACTGCTCTACTATCTGTTACTTAGCCCCTCACCCTGCGAAACACAGGGACTTCTTCTGTGCAGAATATTAAGCTTGGGACATGACATTGCTTCAAACCCCCAATGAGAACATGCACTGCCAGGACTCACTCATTTCTTTCAGCAGCAATAGTAAAACATGCTTGAAAAAAAGGTTACTGAAAGATTAACCACATACTCACAGGTAAAACTACTAATTAAAACAAGATCCCCAGCAAGATTTTGGATACAGCTCAAGAGTGCCAAGTAGTTTTGCCGAGATAAATCTTCACATAGCAAATAGCTATTCATATTTGATCTTATCTATGAAATGTCTGGCAAACTAACAGTTTTCAACATGAATTTTAGTACAACGGGTTCTCTGCCTTCAACAGCTGAGGTTTTAAAGTACTTTTACTAGTTTAACATTCCAAAACCTGCTGTAGTTATAATTCAATAGCTTGCAGCAATAAGAAAACTTGAAACTCATTCCATTAGAAGCTCTTGCTCCCACTGCTTCAACCTGCTTGAAGCAAATTCATATTTAGTTTTCATGAAGACAGTAAACAATATTTACATGGAGGAAGTTTAATGCCAAACTTCCTTCTAAAAAACTTTTAAGTAGCAGTACACAAAATGTTTACATAAATACACTGTAAGAACAAAGGAAATTTAAACTTTAGAAGAAAAATACTTTCTTAGTATTAAAGTTTTAATAGGAAGGAGAAAGAGTAGCAGTCCTCCCACAGAGGCACCCTGCAGAACAATGAAAAAACAGTTCCCATTTCAAACATCTGTGTTCCTGGCTCCTGTAAATCATACATCATGAACCTAGAGTGTAGACTGAAGTTATTTGCCAGGACCTCAACTGCAGCACCACAGGCTGAAATAAGCCGAGTTGCAGGAATACTCTGGGTACTAACAGAAAAGCTAAAAGAGCAAGTATATTGCTGTGCTTGACTGCGTCTGTCAACATTATTACCACAAGTAGTTTCTTAAACTACTGTAATGTTTGTCCAGGTCAGCATGCTACCCAGCAGGTTTCAGAACGTGCAAGGAGCACAAGTCAGAGGGAAGCAGAGGAAGCAACCGTTGCTCTCATCTTGAACTGATGCTACCATTTCTGTGAACACAATGCAATGCTTAGACAAGTTTATCACCCTGCTGTCCAGCTCCCATCCGCCCTATCCCCTGCAGGCCATCAGTCCTCTCCAGAGCTCCTGGACACATTTATTTCCCTAGCAAATCCTGCCCAACTCAAACAGAAGTAAGAAATTGCCACAAACACTCCTTTCTAGCAAATTCTCCTGACAGCCTGCAGCAAAAGCACTCCAAAACTTTTCAGATATGAAAGGGCCAAGAGAGGGACAGAAGGAGGAAGGATTAGGAGTGAAAACTTATCTCTCGGTAGACACCCTAAGCCAGGAGGCGTCACTGTAGAAGCACAGTAACTAAGGAAAGCAGACACTTACCTGGAGGGAAGTGGGAATTGCTGTCACTGACAGCGTTTGGAGAGGAGTGACCAGGTACCATGCCTTAATTATGCTAAATCGTACATTCACAGGTAGCCGACAAAAGTAACTCCACCAGATTGCTTCGCTAAGTGCCTGCTACCGCCCTCCACTTTTCTTCAGTGTTTAAAAAGCCCAAAGTGCATCATTTCCTCTGGGACATCCAGAGAGCAGGGAAAAGGTGACTTGGGAACTAATCTGCCCATTACTCTACAAGTGGGAGAGACACGAGCACCACATCTCATAGCTCACTTGAGCTGAAACCGTGGACAAAGGTCTGTTTAAACCACCATGCAGGGCACAAACTGGAGCATCTGAAGTAGGGACGAAAACCTGTCCTGATGAAGACAGGCAGATGCAGCTGAAATCTTCTCAAAGCTTAGTGCCTTGATCTTGGTCTGCCAGTATTCACTGCCCTATTGCAGTGTTTCCATCTACTGTCAGCAAATTATTTTAAGAAATTTGTGATGCTTTTTACTTTGAGCAGTGAGGTGGTACCACATTTTGCTGACAATAGCTGCCTCCTTTGAGCTGTAACTTTAACAACTGTTAACTTGCTAAATGTTGTTCCTTACATCTTATGTTGTAGTTCTACAAACAATTTAATCCTGCATTGACTGGCACTGCTGCCATGAAATCCTTGTTTGCCCCCTTATCAGCTCTTCTCAGCCCTTTCCTTTGCACCAGCAACAGCATTTGTGTAATACCTGATGAATCCAACTGGGGAAGTTGAAAATCTAACTGGTCATACATGAGTTTTCAGTTGGATAACTTCCCCGATTTGATTTACCACATTGCTACACAAATGCCAATAAGAGAAAATGGACAAAGGTGAGAGTAACAACGTAGCTTAATGCAAAATAAAACAACCCTTGGAAATTCTAACCTAATTAAAACATGGGAAAATCGCCACACAGACAAGCCCAAACAGCTTGGCAAGACTCCTGGTTTTCAAATGTTTCTCTGCTGTTTATTTACTTTTGGGAAAGAAACATTTAGGCTCATAAGCATAATGCTACAAAGACAAATGGGTTAGAACATAAATAGACAATAATTCTTAGTTTGAATCTTAATAAATGCAAGATAACCCACCAGCCAGGTAATGCAAGAGTGTATTCCTTCACATAGCTTAGTAACTGGTGTATACTCAGGAGCTCCAAGGCTGAGCCAGAAGGCAACAGCTGCACTGACAAAACTCCCAGTTACATTACTCAAGGAAGGGACTAAATGGGAGCACAAACAGCACTGTCTAGGTCACCAGGCTAGTCAGTGGAGATCCACACAGCACAACTGATCAGACCACAACTGCTTCCTCTAGGTGACAGGAATGGCACTTAGCTCCATTAGCTGAAAATATTAGATCTTCCTCACCGTAAAGCGACTGTGGACAACTAAGATTGAGACACTTGCACACTGCAGCCAACTGAGTTAGGCAAGATGCTTCCTACCCTGGATGACAATTTCATATCCCTCGCATGAGAAATACAATTATGTATCAAGCACAAACTGAAAGATGAGAGAGGTTTAGATCTCAACTTCTACCTTTGCACGACTGTTGACAGTATGGCAGAGAGAGAGGGCTGGAGAAAGCTGCTGATACTTTTAATTTCCTACCAGCAGCAGTCCAGGCACAGCAATGAGTTTTGATGGCTGTTATGTTTTTAATCAAGTAAGTTTCACAACATCATCTGATAAATGCTTGTTGCTCTATCAGTTTACACCCTTACTCCCAAAGGTGAAAGACAATTTTTTTGCAGTGATGACAATCACAAAGGTGGGATGAAACAAGAGGGGGGTCCCAACACTGCAATCACCTGTTAATTTCTGCATCAAGAAGAACAATATCTCTGTTGTTTTTTTTCAAACAAAGCAGGAGAACCTTAATGTCTGTCTCTCTCTCTCTGTTACTTATCTCAGCATTAGCTGACCGTCAAGGAAAGCTCCCCTTTACTGTTAAGCATTACTATCCCATCACTCACAGCTACCACGCAGCACAGTAGTTCCCTGCACTTCTGCAGCCAGAACTGATGAAAACTGGAAGTATTTTGCACCTTGGATTCAGCTCCTTAGCTGCCCTAGAGCCAAAAGGATGTTACTTTCCTCCCCTTGGCTTCCCCTCATGCCCCGTTTCCTTCCCTGGTGACTGCAGTTGCTCCTGAATCTCCTCAATGCCTGGTTCCCGCAGAGCAGAGAGGTCGAGAGTGGCTCCTACAGGAGCTAACCCAAGTCCAGCAAGGCTTGTGTCCCCTACTGCTACGTACTCCTGCCTGGCCTCCTGAAAAACAATCATTGCAGCAGCACAGGTTCCCACTCAGTGGCAGGGACATTTTGCCTCCTGGCGCACAAGGTACACGTAATGGATAAGGTCAGGATTTCACTCCCTAGCACACCCCCATGGGACAGCAGAACTGCAAAAGTTAAGAACAGGAACAATTAAAAGAGTAGCTTTCTTTCGTGCTGGATTTCCAGGGACTTTTGTGACCTGCCTGCAGAGACTGTTTCTATTCAAAACATACTTTATATCCACAGCAGTTCTGTGTAAATATATCAAATCCCCCAAGTAGCTAGTGAGGTAGCCAAATTTACTGGCTATACTGTACATAAATGCTTTTTTTTTTCCTTCAAGCCAACTCATGATCTGTTGAAATACACTTGAACATTACCTTCAAGAGCTCAAACCTGCCACTAATTCAAATATGACTGTCTTAATATTTTAAATTAAAAGATTAAATGCAATTAATAAAAGCAACAAGAAATTAGTGTGCTCACATTCTTATGTCTCTGTATTGACAAATGTATACACACCTTTCTCATTTTCAATAAAATAAGGCAGGGTTTGTAAAAAGCAAGTGTATAATGCTTATTACCAATGCACAACAATCCAGATACTACATTAACTGAAAACTTAAATGTAAATCAGCTAACAGAAAAATATCTCTTGAATTCTTGAAGAAAAAAAAAAACAGTACTCTGGCATATTAGTGTGTATCATACTTAATATTATTAACCTCACTTGTTCTAATGAATACAGCCTTCACTGAGACCTGAGGGAGAGGCAGGATATAACCACTGCACCTCCCTCAGAATTTGTCTCTCCTCATATCTAAAGGCAGAACTGACACGCACTGGAGCAAAGGGAAACCAATTCTACAAAAAAATGCAGTTTGCATAAGGCCATCAGTGTGTAAGGTACCAGAAATATTGAAAGCACACACTTTGATTTCAAGTTTCACATATTTAGATGAGATTTAGTTTGCCTTTGGTTTGCTGTAAAAATATTTACTGTAAAAACTATCTCCTGAAACGTTAAGCTCAAAACATATGATGCAATTGCATTGATCAATTGCAGAAAAGAAATATTATTCCTAACCATACTGCTATCCAGCAGTCAAACTTCAAGCAGGGTTGTTAAGAAATGCTCTTAAAGCTGAACTGCCAAGTTGCCAAGCAGTTTGCATATCGATACTGAACACAACCTATACATCAAGCCTCCTTGCCATACATTTTCCTCTCAGTTTCTCTCACACACTAAGACTGCGTCCAGTCATTGCCACCAGAAGACAAGATTAAAAGACTAATTTGGAGTTTGTACTAACAGGAGGCAGAGTGACATTTTTGGTCCTCTACCATAAAAACACTGGAGATTTCTCAAGTATTCCAACAAACCTAAAAACACATCTCTCCTTCCTCCCCAGCACACAAATACCCAGGCTTCTATTAACAAGCATGTGGTAAAACTGAAGAGAGGAGGCAGCTATTTGAAATCATTTACTTGTCCAGAAGTTAGTACAAAAAGTAGTCACCTCTAAAGACGTCATGAACAGGGCTCTAGGCTCAAGCAGGAAGAGGTGTCGATGTGAGGTCTGAATTAAAAAATAAAAAAAAAAAAAGAGAGAGGGAGGGAGTGGGGAGAAGTTTGTGTTAGGTAACAACACACAGCAATTAACAATGGCTCAAAACAAGCAGGCAAATGACCACAGGGAAAGCCACTATGAATTTGCTGCCTCTTGACAAGTGCATACATACATCATTTAAGGTAAGTTGGATTACTTACTGCAAGGTATCATAAGCACAAAGGTGAACACAAACGTTCATAAGAGAAAGAATGCAGTTTTAAATCCTTACCTCCCTGAGAAATCTGACTGAGAAATCAATTACTAGGCATTTGCAGGCATTAGTAGTTCAAAGTAAACATGAAAAAACAAACAAATCTAGGGCTTACCTGGATCTGATAAGTGATAAATCCACAGAATACCTCATCCTCATTAAGATTTTATGACACTATCTAGTACTAAATAAACAATTTGCTCCTTTGCTAAAATAAACCAACATCTTTAGTACTGCTTTGGAACAATTCACCTTCTACTCTTATTAGTCCATTTGTGGCCTCAATGAAATAAATGCCTGCATATGAAGATCACTAGTAATTTGCAGCTGGCTGAGGAGAGACAGCATGACAGTGCAAGGCATTAGAAAGACTTATTTCTATATCACATAAACATCATCACCCTGGCTAAAATGGCAATCTTGGAATAACTGATCAAAAAAAAAAAACCCCAACCAACCAAAAAACCCCAAGAACTTGAGGGTCTTCTCACAGCTCTTACTGTGCTACCCAGAAAAGAAGCTTTCCTTTCACAACCATTTCAACTGGACATTTTATGAGTTTTCACAATGTCAAATAGCATAAGGGCTGTTGGCAGGCAGGCAATTCCAAACAGCAGCACTCAGGCACCAGCCCTTCTCTTCTCTTATGCAGGAGAAGATACTGCGGATTCTGACCAAGAATTCCTAACTTGAAAAAGAATCTGTGTGCTTTGTCTGTACTCATCAGATAAATCACCAATTCCCAACAGGAACACAGCTTAAGAGGCTGCTATTTTTTTTTTAATTATTAGTTCTACATGTTAATTTCAGTATTCAAGCAACTTTAAGTTCTGAAATACTCGATAGAACAATTAGGAAACAAATGAAAAAACAAAACCACCACCACAAAAAAATCTCAAACCCTTGTCAAGTTTTAGCTAATTTAAAGAAGTTGAAGTGGTGAAACCTTTACAGTCCTTCATGGACTCCTAAAAATGTCCCTGCTGGAGCTCTGAGTATTGGCATGGACAAAAAGGAACAAGTCATCTTCATGGATTTTATCATGTTAAAGAAAGTAAGTGACTGAAACTTAAGAGGATACCTCTGTGACCTTCAGTGGCCCCAACCGATCTGCATAATGCGTCAAGCACTAACAACTTGCCAAAGTCATCCAATTTTCTAAATAGAGTGCTAAATGCAGAGCTTAATTACAAGCACCATATTCACAGCTTACCTAATCGGTCTGGTCAAGATGAATTTAAAGCTGGAACTGTCTGAACACAAGGCTTAGAGCAGCGAAACAGAGAAATGCTCAGTGCAAAGCATTGCTCCTCATCCCTCCCTTAACCATGATGCTGGTATAAGTCCCACTTCCAAACAGCTCCAAATCCAAGACCCATTTACTTGGTCTGATAACACAGCTGTTGAACATCTTAACTGAGCCTCACTTAATCTGTCCCACCCCAAAGAGGGCTCTCTTCCCGAGTCTCTTGTAACCTCTCTAATAATAAACAGCAGCTGAAGCAATCACTCCCTCATGGCATCCTATGGCTAGTTCCTTGGATTTTCACTGGTTTCTTCCCAGGCACAAGGGGGAAGTTAGTCATCTGCAAACATCCCTGAACTTTAACAGTGGTCCCTCACCTGTAGCTACAACTACCACCATGGTGCTAAAAGGGCAGGAGGGAAAAACAGTTGATTTAGGTTTTACAATGCTTTAGGCACTCACTGTGCTCAGTACACAAACCAGGAAAGTGTCTGGTACCAAAACCCTTTTCCCCAGAAGATATTTACACCTAATGACTAGGAATTTACTCAAGGATACAAATCATAAATACTTTCAAAAAAAGACCTCTGGCAAGTAGGTGGTAACTAGAGAGCAGAATACATTTCAGTGTGGGACTAGCTCTACATACCCACTTGCAAATGTACATGTTCTCAGAGTAAAGACCGAGTTCATAATTAGACTTAGAAAATCGTGCTATCCACAAAAACTGCAATGCTCTTACATGGAAGATAAAATTAGATCATTCTATATGGATAGAAATGTTCTCTATTAGCTGACATAACTGCTATTACTAAATAATCAGCTATCAAACTTGATGTGGATTTAGCAGCTATAGAGACAAGTCTTTTCACATACCACGAATTGAACTTGATAACAGAAAATGAGATTTTCCACATGGCGCAGAAATTACAGTAGATTTTGGTATTAACTGGGTATCTGAAATGCTACCCTCAAGGAAGGCACAGTTCTGTTTTTCTGGCATATTTATCAATAAATTCAGTGTAGCCCAAGTTAATTGGCCTTTGAGTTATAGTTCAGTACTTGTAATTGCAGAACTGCTATTGTTAAAGGCAGAATCCAACGCCACATTTGACATGGGATTGCCTAGAATGGTAGGTTTTGGTACAAGACACCAAAACCTTTTGACTGCTCTATATGAGAGCACAGGCCCACATAGGTATTACTTAGTGCACTGCAAATACAACAACCAGACACTCCAGAAAGGTTACTTGCAACATTTCCCTTCTCATGGCAAGCATCACATGCCAATTCCTACTGAGACAGAAAAGCTTAGAGCAAAGAGGATACAGCCCACTCTTCACACATCGTGCTTCAGCCCAGAGCTGCGGGAAAGGCTAGGTACCACCTCTCACCCCAGATGACACATGGAGCTGCCTGTCAACACGCACCACGAGGCTAATGCTGGCCACAGGGAGGACGCGTCTCCTCCTCGTGTATTTCATACCCTTTGAGAGACAAGTTTTCTGCTTTCTAACACAAAGCTACGGTGCCGACAGGAGCGATGCTGCCGCAGGGCCTCTGCCAGAGCCAGCACAGGGCAGGCCAACGGAGGGGCCATCCTACTGTCACCAAACTTTGGGTCCTGAGGGCAAGCGGGACTCGGGCGATCGTGTCCCCCCCTCCGGTCACGCACTCGGGGGGCAGCGGCCTGG
>VZTY01032172.1:47908-61060 GCA_013400935.1 Turnix velox | reverse complement strand
GTGATCTACGCTAGGCAAAAAAATAGCCTGGAAGCAGGAAAAGAGATAATTCATGACAACAGACTCATGTGAGGAACACAAATAGAACATGTTACACTTGTCAGAAGTGCACAAGGGGTTTAGCAACTGCAGGTGACCAAATTGGGACTAAACAAGAACACAGGTATCATCTAGGGAGTCAGCATAAAAGAAAAGCAACACTGAGGCTAGTTTCTAAGTACTTGTATTGTGTCTTCCATACTGAATTGCTAACAGCTCAGCAAGCAGATTCCCAGGCATCAGCATGTTACCGAATGTTTGAAGGTTTCTTGACTAGAAGAGATTTCTGCCATCAAGAGTGGAGACAAGTTTCATTTTTCCCATCTTAAAAAATGGAAAATTATGCTCCTGTGACTTCCAAAATTCAGAGATAATCTAAAAACGTGATGAGAGATGCAACACACAAAAGCAAAAGCATAATCACAGACAACATGCAAGTAAAATTATCTTTTGAACTGTGTTTGCCATTAAAGCGAAAAGGTTAAAGCTATTTCCTGGTTTTGATAGATTAAATGACATAGAGGTGTCAATGAAGGGTGTGGATGCGACTGTTCACCAGTAACTGTGCCTATCTCAGCAACAATATAAGGGAATAAGCTTTAAATTCTTAGATTTCAGAAGTTAGAAGGACAGCCAAGAGACGACAACTACATTACAAATTCAACTGACAAGAATGGTGGAGCTGGCCACTTTCAGACAAAACTTCAGATGAAAACAAAAACAAACCAATCCAGTTTTATAAGTGAGGACTGATGCGAACTGGGAAAAATAAAGTTGATACAAACTCATACCCCTGGGTGTCACTGTTGGCCAGCTAGAAATTAAAAGGTGGTGTGCAGGAAAACAAGCCTGTAAAGCAACTGCCTGCAAGGCACAGGTAACTGAATTCAAGCCACTCTGCAGTGATGTACACTTTCTCAAACAGTCCTATTTTAATAGCTTTTATCGGTTCACCCAATTATTTGACTCAAGCTTATTTTTCTGATTACAAGAACAGCACATTTTACTTGCCTCCCAGTTTTACCTTTTGGGGAATGTGCCAGTCTCGGAGCATAGAAATATCTCATTCCTGATATAGCTTTTCAAGAGTGAAGGAAGAATGCTAGGTACAAGGTCACCTTAAAGTACTTAAGATGCTATTTTTAATTTTATGAGTAATCACTAAGTCCACCTTTACAAAGAAGAAAAAACCTACTTCAAGTGGAAGCAGTCAATCTGATTTATTGAAACAATGAATCACACTATCCATATGTAAAATCCAAAAATAGGTTTGCAAAGAGTTTAAAAGTAGTGTCTTGAAATTTCATCCAAGGCTTCCCCACCTCAAAAAGGGTCACCTCCCCCTAAACTACAAAGTCAGGCTCTTTCCCACTGATTCTATGGCCAAAAAAATGCTGTATTCATTTCCACACAGTGTTTCACCACCAACAAGCTGCCCATCTCTGCCCTCCCTACCCTGTCTAGATCTTCAGGTATTTCCCTGAAACATGGGATTTTAAACACAAACCCTAGTCATGTTCTAAGCAAGCACTGCAGTCAAATAAGCTCTTACAAGATCTTATTTTAAGAAGTTAGTTTGAAGAGAAAAGGAAAGCATTTCAGAGTCACTGCAGTGAAGGCTGCTGATCTTCACATCCACAACCTGTTCCTCAACATACAGGCATCACAGAACTAGCTGGCTCATCAACAAACATACACCAACAAATTGCCTACAACAAAGACCAGAAGTCCTCTGGAAGGGCAACATGATGGGTTCTGAATAATCTAGATTTCAGGGTGGTCCACATGACTCAAGGTCTGTGATGAGGTTTCCTCCATCTGGAGGCTTCTGGGGTCTCTGCTACCTCCTACTCTAATCAGAGAGCGCATAGCAGGGTCCTACCATGTTGTTAGCCATCTTGGTCTGCCCCTCAACACTTGCCCCAAAACTCTCAACTTTTTCATAACCCATTCATTCCCTATCGGTAGAGGAATTCTCAAAATCTGTATTTTTAGTTTTCCAGGATAACAGGATGAAACAATAAGACGAAGTCTATTTGTATAGTTAGGTTTTTGGCCAGCAATCAACAGTTCAGTTAAATTATCAATCACTGAGAGAATGCCTGACAAACACTTGCTACTACTAGTGTGCTTTAATCTCAATTTTCCTCATAGTAGCTGGTACAGGGTGACATTTTGGATTTGTGCTGAAAACAGGGTTGATAATAAAAGGACATTTTAGTTACTGCTGAGCAGTGCCAGAAGGTGAAGGCTTTTTCTGCTTGTCACATCACTCCAATAATGAATGTGCAGGCCCGGAGTGCACAAGAAGCTGGGAGGGGAAAAAGCAGGGACAGCTGACCAAGTGACCAAAGCAATATTCAATACCCTACAACACCATGCTCAGCAATAAAGCATTGAAGAAAAACAGGGAGACACTCAGAGTTAAGGCATTTGTATTCCCCAGTAACAGCCGTGAGCAACAGAGCCCTGTTGGACACCAATCTGCTGATGGGAACTAGTGAATGAATCCCTTGTTTCGCTTTGTTTCCATGCATGGCTTCCACTTTATCTAGTAAACTGCCTTTATTTCAATCCACAAGTTTTTTCACTGTTATTTTTCTGATTATCTCCCCATCCCACCAAGGGAGAGCAAGCAAACACATCTGATGATCTTAGTTGATGACTAGATTAAACCACGACATATGCATAAAATATATTACTACAAAATCCATACATTAATTTCTATTCCAAGTACACCTTTTCATTCCAGTTGAAATCAGGTTACTAGCAAAAAAACCCTTTGTTTGAGCACACTGTTTACTAGATGTGTAGCCCTGAAATATCTGCAATGTCTGTAAATGAGTAATGTAGTACCTGTAAACATTTAAAGTAGTAAGAACACAGAATAAAGAAGTACTTACGACTGACAGTAAGCAAGGCGCAGTATGAAATGAGAGATATGGTCTTTTCTTCTTGCCTCATAATCATCCTCAGCCAAAGCCTACAGAATATATTATTATTATTATTTCAGAGAAATAACTTTTCCCAGATTAAAAATACACCAACAATTTATCATTGCTGTTCAAAAGCATATTGATGCTCATCTTTAAGACAATAAATGCAAAACTATTAAAGGGGGTCGTCCTAAAGAAAGGAACCTATACTGTCACATCTCTGACAAAACAGAATGTAAGTTTAAGGAAACTTATTTCATCTCTTGTAGTTTCATGCAGAGTTCTTGAGTGGTGTAAAGAAAATGGTGCAAAGTGCAAGAGAACTCTCTCTCTCTCCAATTTTACTTACTTTGTAGGGAAACTTAAGTTTCCGGAGCTCAGTCTCCAGCTTAGTTTTGTACTGTTCGCTGCCTCTTACATAGCTGACACCAAGGTTTTCAACTACTTTGAGTACTGTGTAGAAAAAAAAAAAAAAAAGTCGCTGTTAATGACAACATATCAAAAAGAAATCTAACCTGGTCATGACTTGGGAAATGCGCAAATTAGGGTAAAGGTAAAGGAATTACTTTTAGTGATACGAGGATCAAAGGAACAAGAAACATGGAGTATCCTGTGTGGCCCACAAGTCCTGAACAGCTCACCCAGCTCCAAGATCCACGAATAACAAGGAAACGAAGAAACCTAACTCTAACTAGTCCCAGAACATCAGTTTCCCACTCTAATAACAGAAACCTTGGATTCAGTGCGTTTTTGGAGTTATGTGGGATCCTTGCTCTGAGCCACAAACACTTGAATCACAGTACTGAGGATACAACAAATATGTCACAACACCTAAAAAGCGAAACATGCTCATAAGGATCATCAAAATAAATCAGTAAATATGCAGTCCTAGCTGCCATACACCAAATGCTCGGTGTGAAGCCAGTTACAGCATTCTTGAATACCTAAATGTTCTCCTGTAAAAGTGGTGCACTTCAGGAGAAGCAGGCAACCGGTTCACATTAACAATCGGCAAAGAGCATCTAAGCCCGCCAAAAATACATGCCACTCATGACAGGAAGAACGTAAGCGTCGGAGGGGGAAGAGAGGGACATGGGGACTGCCGGCGACGCTACTCACGCTTCAGGCGGTCGATGGCAAAGCTCTCGAACTCCACCAGTGAGATGCTTTCCGTGGGGGGCTCCAGATAGAACTGCAGGCTGTGAGGGTAGAGCTCCCGCCGGTCCCCCGCCAGCCTCGCTCGGCTGGAGAACTCCATCTCCTCCGCCGGCCGGCCTGGGGGCGAGAGGGGCGGTCAGCCACAAGGGAGACAACGACAGGGAAAGGAAGAAACACAGCAGGGACGAGACAGGGTCCAGCCGTCCCTCCAGCCACTCCCGGAGCTACCAACCCCACAGTTCCCGTGGCAACAACCCGAGCCGGCCGGCATAAGGTGCAGGCCCCTACCTGCTGCCCTGAAGCGGCTTCCCGCGCACGGACAGCTGCGCGCAAGTCCGCCTCTCCGCCTCTGCACGGCTACTGGCTGCAGGCAGGGGGGCGGGCGGAGTCCCCCGGGAACGTGGCCGACGCCAAGATGGCGGCCGCCGTGGATGCCTTGGTAGTTATGGGGTGTTCTGCTGTGTAGAACTCGTTGTACCCGCCTCGTTGTACCCAAATACCTAAAGTGATTTAAGTTATCTTTGTATCTGGATTTCCTGGTATGCTGTATCTGACTTCTGTCAATTGGGGGTTTTCATGACTGAAAATGATTAAAGATACTTGCCACCAGATGAAACAAATATTCTCCTCCCTTTCCCCCACCCAGGCCAGCGTTTGTATTTCTCAGAGGCTCATGGACGGCTGCAGGTGTCTGGCTGGGGGTCGGTTCCACCAGCTGTCCACCTGTTGCCATCTTCCATGTTCAGAATCATAGAGTGGTCTGGGGGAGAAGGGGCCTCAAAGACCATTTGATTCTAATGCCTCCACCATGGGCAGGGACACCTCCCAAGGGACCAGGCCCCTCAAAGCCCCGTCCCGACTGGTCTTGAATGCCCTAGGGATGAGGCAGCCACAGCTTCTCTGGGCAGTCTTTTCCAGTGTCTCACACGTTGAAGAACTGATTGCAGTATTAACACTGCCACTGGAAGCCAGCCTAAAACTGCAGCCTGCCTCTGTAAATCTAGACTGAATGTAGTGCTGAGTTCAACTGAAGTAACCCTCAACAATTACCCTTCAAAACAAGGTAGCCACATCCAAATTACCTATGGAGAATACTTGAATTCCTATGCTAATTCTCAGACTGTGATGGGTGCACTTTGGTCTAGGCCACTCCTCTTCTGAGGGACCATCTGAACAGTTTTACTGAATGTAAATTGCAAGTTTCACTCTCCAGGGCTTCTCTGTAGTTTTGCAGGGAGAAAAAAAATAACTAGAAAAAAAAGCTATCAATATCTTTTCATATATGTGAAGAATGCAATGGTGATTCGTGTTAACGATGTTGTACCATTCTAAGAAACAACATGAATATGTATTAGGCTGAGGTATAAAGTCAGTTCTACTGTGTTATACAGTGTGTCTTTGGTGGAGTGGAGAATCCCCAACACAGCCACTGTGGCTTTGCTTATTCTTGTCGCATTTCACCTTTTAAATAAAACTTTAATACAAAATTATATGTTGGACTGTATCAAAATTTATAACATATATTTATATACTTTTTAAATATTTAACTCAAAGCACCTTGATGTATACATATATGTGTGTGTGTATATATATAAATAGGGGGCCTAGAGAAAGGCTGGGGTAGGACTTTTTAATAGGATATGTGATGGAAAGACTAGAAATAATGGATGTAAGCTGGAAGAGGACAGATTCAGACTAGATATAAGAAAGAAGTTCTTTACGGTGAGGGTAGTGAAACACTGGAACAGGTTGCCCAGAGAGGTTGTGGATGCCCCCTCTCTAGAGGTGCTTAAGGCCAGGCTGGACAACCTGATCTAGTGGGAGGTGCCCCTGCCTATGGCAGGGTTTGGAACTAGATGATCTTTAATGTCCTTTCCAACCCAAACTATTCTTTGATTCTATTATTCCATATATATGTATAAAGCAACTTCAACACATAGCAACTTTCTTGGAGTAACCTGCACTTATCCCTTCACAGTTTCTTCACTTCTCCTCCCAGCTGTTACAGGAGTTGCTCTGGAATAGAAGTGAATCTGCCAAAGTCCACTTAGTAGTTGCAAAAGAAGGTCTAGCTTTTGCCTTTGCCTGACCAATGTGTTAAGGTACGTTAAGGTACAGTAACACAAGAGCTCGCAGATTTGCTTTGTGTGCTGTACCAGGCCTAGACTGGAGGGGGAGAAATGAGAAAGTTGAGGAGTGCTCTGCAGCACCGTTACAGGAAGCATGGTATGCAGTTTGCTCTCCATCCACATTTCTTCTATTGAACCCTGTCTTGATGTTTTACAGGTCAGCAGTTAACATCTATATCTGCCATTTTAAAATATTTTTGTTTGACTACTATTTTATTTACCTCTAACACTAAGTAATGATCCCCAAATTTTCTGAAATTAGGTTAAGACCTAAACTGTTTCATTTTTAAATTTCAGTTTATCACTAATATAGCAAAAAAGTAGGATGATTACTTCAGTAGAAGTTAAGAATCACCCCTTAAAATAGTATTTTGAAATTTTTTAAATGACTGTTTATTCAAAATTTTTATTTATAGATTTTCCCACCTTTAACTCAGTTCCTTTACTGATCTGTCTTTTTCAGAAGTCTTGACAGATTGACGGTTTTCCTGTAGTGTATTTCTGTTACTGCTAGCCCAACTTCTTTTTATGTCTGTTTTGCTGTTCTCTACTCTAGGCTTTTATTACTCCTTTAAATATTTGCCATCCAGGTTATAGAGAGATTTTTCTTCTGACCATGATGTACAGATAGCTCTGTTCTTACTAAAAGTAGCAGGGTAAATGTTCTGAGCTGTCCTTTACATTCCCATCGGTTCTGAACTGAGAAAGTGTGAATCATGCCATGAAGAGAGGTTCAGGGAACTATTTTGACCAGATAGGCTCTCAGTCTCTCAGTCTTAATTCATTTAAAGTGCTGAGTGATGACAGTCACATCCCTTGTGACACTGTAATGGTCCCTGTCCAGGCTTGTCAGAGTTGAGTTGATGGTTGGACTTGATGATCTGAAAGCTCCCTTCCAACCTAAGGTGATTAAGATTATGATTAAGACTCTCTGGCTCCACTCATACTGGGCTTTCAAATCCTGAATTTATCCCCAAGCCCCTTTCACAGTCTCTGGCATTCAGGCAGAGGAAACCTAGATACATCTTGTCAATCTTCTCAAACTTATCCTGGCAGGTACATCTATCATCCCCCCCTGCTTCTTACTGCATGCATTATATTCAGTATGTTTAGGCTGCTTGTAGCCAATATGCTCACTGCATCCTTGTTCTATTATACACCATATTCTCAGTCCCTCAGCATCATTTTTCAGGATACAGATTGACAAAGAATGTGCTTGGTGCTTGTGCTGTCTTTCTTCAAAAGGATGCCTCTCTTCTCCTCCATTACAATATATTTCATGTGCTTCAAATAATCTTTTCTGCCATGATAGATCTTGGAGGATGGGAGTGGGTTCTCTTGTTAATCTTCCTTTGATAACTTTTGAGCATTCATTCAATGTTAGAGAGAGAGGCTGAAGCACTGAGAAAGTACTCAGAAATTTGAAAAATCAGAGCCTGGGTAAAGGAAAGAGAGAGACATTCAAACTTCTACTGTGGCAAAGTGTAATCCAGCCTCTTTTGTGAATGGAGCAGCAGCAAACAGCCACTTAACACAAACATCCTGGCAGTCATCTTAAATATAGCTCAAGATTAAGGAAGTTGAAATAATTTGTAGAGTGCTGTACAAGGATGTCCTTCTTTTTTGTGAGCTTCTGAAACACACAGAGAATTTTTTTAATCTTTCTATCTGTATGAATATGGATGTTCTCTGTTACTGAAAAGTATTACTATGGAACTAATATACAAGGGAAAAAAAAGCATTTATATTTAAGATTTTGTGTGTTCCTAATATTTGCTTGAGATTAATCAAGTTTCTACCTGCATGGCAGTAAAGAATAGGATCCTTTCTGATCAAGTAATCTGTAGATAGCTGAAAAATTTCTTTAATTCTAAAAGCATTACTACTCAAAAACTACACATAACTATGTATATAGAACTATAAAATATAAAAATTGTCCAGATTCAGAATAATGCAAAGTTTTAAAATATTTTTTACACAGAGAATTTCTTGTTATCTAAAAGTTACAAAATATTATTCCATCTCTACTGAAAGAAGCCCCCTGCAGTTTAAGGATTTTCTTCAGCCTTTTTGGTATTTATTTAGGTCTATTGAATAATACAGACTTGGCCAGGCAGATTTCCCATATTAAGCCTGTGACTTTATCACAAAAAAATGTGCTGTTGAGTGCCGACACATACAGAGTTTTCAAATATGCAGTCACTGTGTAAAAGACTGCAAAATTCCAACCTAAATCTAAATGGTGAGCTGCCTTCCAACTGCTCATAAATCTCTGTTACACCTACCCAAAGCAACTTACAGAATAAACACCAGGGTTGGATCTGATCAGCCTCGTTTAGCCACTAAACCAAGTCCTATCTTTTAATCTCTTCTTTTAGAAGGAATAGTTTCTCATGGACTGCTTGGAAAGAGGTAGGTACCCTGCTGGCCTCCAAAAGGACATCCAGCCTGCCTAAATTTAGGTCCCTGGGTAGCTGATATATTTTCCGTTTGTTTAATTCAAGTTTGTTTTGGATTGTTTTTTTTTGTTTTCTGGTTCTGTGGTTTGTGGGTTTTTTCAAATGCAAGTGATGCACAGGAGTGGAAACTTGGTTATTTTTGTTTGTTAAGGGAAATGTACATAATACTAGCTCCTGTTCCCTGTTATGAATTGATGCCATCACAAGGAGGTAGACATAGCCCCCACATTCCTTATGCAAGCAAAATCCTAAATTAACTGGAAGTTGCCTAAGCAATACATATAAGACGAAGACGGTTAACATACTAGCTCACTCTTGAGCTAGCTAGAAACTAAATATATTGTCTTAGTTCCGAGACAAGTTGAGACTAATAACTCTTAAATCACCATTATGATTGCCTACAATATAGCCACACTAAACAGAAGAGATTACTGTGTGTGTAATTAGGAAACCAAGTTTGTCATTTGCACAGCTATTAACAACATACTGCTTTCAAAACCTCAACGATTTTATGACAAATCTGCAAACTGTTAGATGGCAAGGGTGGATCAAAGGGAATCTAAATTAATCCAGATGGTAGAGGTTACTGCCACATTTGGGTGGCACTGATGCAAAAAATTTCAGCAAGTACTGCTAAGTATTACTGTTGCTATTTCTCCTTGCTCTTCTTGCTGTTTTCTGGCAGCCTGAAGATTCTCCCGATTCCTTTCTCTCTCAATGCCATGGTACAAGTGCACACTCATTCACCTTTGCTTTGTGAGGAAAGCTAGTGAGTAATGGGCACTTATAGGCAAATTCTGGAAAGCAATTAACAGAAAATGAGCATAGTTTAGCAAAATGGTCAGTTGCACAGCAAAAATACCGATTTTTCCACTTCAGAGAGCCAGCTAAGTCTTGATTTAGAGTACAAGAAAACACACCTGTTTTAGAGATGCTCTAGTTTACAGTCACCTACTATTTCAGAGATCATTTCAACAGTTCTAAAGACTGAACATCTCACACCAGCAAAGGACATTTTTTCCTCCAAAGTCCATAGCTGTGGGGTCACATAGCACAAAGAGCTCTGAGACTGTTTTAGTTTGTGTGCTTTAGTTTAAACTGTTCGTTGTGTTCCAACAAATTTGTTTGGTATTTTATTGATTCATAAAAGTTTCTGTGGGTTTTTTTTTTGATCCGTATGCTGGTTCACTATTGAATGCAAACTCTTTCTCTTACTCTTGAAGACAAACAACTTTCCATAGCCAAAGGACCCCCTGTGACTAAGGTCAACAATTACCTTCCTTGGGAATAGACCACATTTCAAACAGAATAAAAGACCACAGTGACTTGAGGACCCAGTTTTCCACACTTTCACTTCAAGTGCAAGAATTTCTTTGCCTGCCTTTTTCTATCATAAATGCAAATGGTCAAATAAATAGAAGAGCATTTAAAAATAAATCAATAAGATACAGCAGGAAAGCACTAAACTTGAGGTTTTTCACAGTTCTCCCTCTGGTAAAAGTATGAGAGAAAGAACCAACCATGTGGAACAAATTCATAATATTGCACATATCCCTAGAAGTTTTATACACAGTAGAGGGATGAAGCTCATATTAAAATATACATAGGACAAAATCCTATATTTAGTGCAAATATGTCATAAATAGGTAATAAAAGCAATAGTATATTTGTTAGTACAAAAAACTAAATATATCAGAAGACTTAAAAAAACCTCCCTGCATTTGATTTTGATTAAGCAGTCCAATTAGCTGAAGATTTAATGGAACAAAAAGAACAATGAGTAAATCAGATAACTGGAAACATGCTCTTCTATGATAGTAAATCATCCCAAGGGTTTAGAAATCCACTGCATCATCTCTCAGGGAACTCTTGCAGAGCTGAACGTAGAATTTCATACAAAATCCCCACAGTTTTATTGTAGTGAGCTTCCAGAAGTAGTTTGGTGGCAAGTGGTGAGCAGGCAGCACAGCCTCTGTGTTACACCTCCTCATGCAACACCTGCTTTCAGCAGGTGACACTCTCAGGGAACACACACAAGGGCATTAATATATTTACAGGCCTGGTAATGACTTGGCTTTTCTTCTTATGCCCACAGAAGCCTGCAAATTCTACGGAGGGCATCAAGAAAGCCAAAGCCAAAGAGGAGTCTCAAAAAGTCCCAGGAGTTCTCGGAATAGTAATGGCTAGGCTGCCATCCCCACCTCCTCAGTCACCTCACCTGCCATCCCAGCTCATCTCAGTCCAGGAACTCAAAATGCTCATGTTCCAAACCCCAGTATTTTTTACCCTGGCTCTATCTCCTTCATAGGCAGCACTTCAGTTACTGGCTGCACAGATCCTGCAACTTCAAATGTGTGGACATCCCTCACTTGTAGGTAGCAGTAATTCAATAGTTGGAGTATTAATAGTAACTCCATCCCTATCCAGCTTGGTGTCCTGTATAACGTCACTGTAGTTCACTTCTTTCCCTCACTCACTTTCCACAAAGGGAGCCCTGTTTCTTCCCATACTTCCCACCTGCTTATTCTGCATCTCCAGACAATCCACTCAGCAGTCACAGCTGCAGCAATTAAGACCCTGTTCTTCACTCTGGTTCCATCTCAGCCTTGCCACCCAAGGAATTTTGACTGTCTAGGGAAAAGGAGTGGAGCTCATACCTCCTGGCCCTCTGCCTCTCCAAATGTAGGCATAGGCCCTGTAGGCAATACCAGCACCTCAGTGCAGTCTTTTGGTAGTGCTTAAATTCAAGGGAACACATCAGACAAAGGGCTTTCCTGAAAATTCAATGACAAGATGTGATGTGTAAAAAGAAAAGGAAGGTAATGACATCTTAGATAATTACAAATACATTTGATGTTTCAAGTGTTAGCTTCAGAGTCAAAAGACTAGCGTAACTTCCCATTTCTTTTATCCTTCTTCATTGTGTTCAATGATTTTTATTGAGCTTTTTCCTCAGCTGGGTATAAAAATACCTGCATTCACTTATAAGGTTCCTGTCTCACTTAGTAAGCTAAAGTTGAACTCATCAACTTTTTTTTTAAGACTGCTATGACAGACTCTTCAAAGTTCAAGTGTAAGAGCCTGAATATAGATGAGATTTCAGTAGCAGCCAAAGTAAATGTCAGACACTCATTCTCCCTGGCATTTTTGAACTTTGAAAATACTGAAAAATAGTGCATGGCTGATTTTTTATATCAATTTGGTTTTGCTGTTGGGACTCTGTACAAGTTAGCTGGTGAACCACATTTGACTTTGGGATATAATCTTTCTTACGATGCACAGGACAAAGAAGTCAATTGGCTAGAATCATTGTCCATCTGTAAAATTCCTTAAAAAATGAGATTGCTCTTGAAAATTAACATTGCAATTTCTAGATTGCTTTTTTGATTAGAGATCATTTCCCAGCAATTGAGGTTAATTAAGGTAAACCTCACAGTTAGTTGTAAGGTGCTTGCTGGTCATTTTCAGGAAGAGACTGGTCACAAAATTAGAAAACATATAGTCCACTTTATGATTTGCTTTTCCTGTTTTGTTTTTCAATATATTTTAGAGCCAGAAGAACATGTAATGCCATGGAATTTGAACAGAATGAGTCTGTTCAACTAAAATTGGTGTGAAATTCTTGGTTTAGGAAAGAACCAGTCTTAGAATCTTTCAGTTAAAGTCAAATCCAAATCATCTGGAGTATACTCGAAGTGAAAAGGAGATTTAGTTTTGCTAAACCTTGGTAAACACCACAAGCTGTGGTCACAAGAACATGGAATATACTACATGTTTGAAGTTTGCAGGAAGATGTTGCAAGTGATCCTTTACATCAATAATTTATTCAAATATGACAGCAAGACTGTGTCAGTAGAGCTTGCAGTTTATTTTCTATTACCAAAATGTGGGGTTTTCTTTCCCTAAAGCCTGGTTGTAACATGTTATAAAGACAAATATGTTGCCTTGTTGCTTTCAACTAAATGTTGCCTTTCTTAACTATAAATTGCCATCCTATCCTGATTGCAAGAGAGAGATAAAAGACTTACTGTGACCTGGTAAGCACAGATGCAAAATATTTCTACAGTGATCTATACAATGAGGTTCTAAAGTTGTCCCTGCATTTCTCAGTTGTTTCTCTTGCTTTTATTGCTGCTAGTTAGTTCCAAACTTTTTGCTCTACTTTCTTCCTTATGGGTGTGGACAAATGTTTTTATGTCTACACTGACATGACCTCACCCTGACAGTACATTATGGGAAGCTGGAAGATTTATTGGCAGAAGAGAGCCTGCTGGAGGAAAAGCTTGGTAGTGGTAATTGGAGAATGAGTCAGTGTCTGGAGTCCAGCTGTGCTTGCTATGCAAGCCTAACTAGAGAAATCTGAGTAACTCAGGTTTTTTCAACTACTGTATGAAAGTATCTTCTTTAAAAAAAAAAAAAAAAAAGAACAAA
>VZTY01032172.1:0-47882 GCA_013400935.1 Turnix velox | reverse complement strand
AAAAAAAAGATAAAATAGGCTTTGCAAATGGTAGATGCATTTTTAGCTGAGAAGATTTTAGCTGAGAAGATCTGCAACAATAATATGCAATAAGTTCTATGACTAGTACTGCCATTTTATCCTGTGACCAGAGATGGACACAGTACTGTATTAAGTATAAAAATTAACTCCTACCATTGTTAAGATGACTGAAAACCAGTCACCAGACAAAGAGCCTTGGTAGTGAATGAAATCTAAAGCTACTAAAGTGGAAAATATAGATGTAAAGCAAGAGGATCACTGTGCAGTAGTCCCATAAGAGGGATATTGGATTAAAGTGATCAGATTGCTCAGAGTCTCATCAAGCCTGGCCTTGAATGTCTCCAGGGATAGGGCCTCCACCACCTCTCTGGGTCAGGGAACCAGTGTCATGAATATGGATGAATCTAGTGGCAAGCAACAGCTCAGCAGCCCTGTACATCCATTGTGCTGTCCTCCTCATGGTTGATGACTGGCTGGGCAGCAAACACGCTGGGTGTCACAGCTGGAGCAGCAAGTGTATTGATCCTTAACCTAAGAGATCATTAAACCCAAGCTAATTTTTGTAAGTCAATAAATACTTGCTTAGTACTTGTAGGCTGTGCATATTCTGCTTGACACTACACATGCCCAAACAAATCACCTCAGAAAAGGGACCATTATAACTGAAGTACATTTATTGCCAAAATCTGCTGGACTCTTAACCTCAGTAATTTATTGAGCAATCAAAACCATGACCTACATGTTGTACAGAGCACTAGTGATTGTGTAAACTGAGAGAAACTGCACATTTCTGAGTCTGTGCTGCAGATGCCCCACTGAGCAAATCTTTTTCAACATGAAAAATCTCTGCAAAACCAGGTAATTCTTATAATTTGATTTGTTCATACTGCAGTGATTCAACCCCTGGCATTTTTAGCAGATTCATCACAGGTCATTAGTTGTGATGTATGCATACAGTTTATTGAGAGAGCCCACAGCTCTGCCCACTTTGTTTTTACAAGCACTTTTGTTCAGTTACACTGAACAAAGCAGTTCGCTTTATTTCTCTAGAGTATGCCAGAGAAGAAAATCCTAAAGTACACAATTGAAGATGTTGTTGTAATCCTCATAATAGTTAAATAAAGCAAAGACTCTCTGTCTTATCTATCCTTCACTTTTACCAATCCTCAATTTACTTAAACATTAGGGAAAATATAATGAAATCTTAATTTACTTATCTATCCTTCACTTTTACCAATCCTCAATTTACTTAAACATTAGGGAAAATATAATGAAATCTTAATTTACTAACATTACGGAATGTAAGATAAAGGTTTTTGCCAATGAAATTATTAGCATGTTCATAGTATCTTTTGGTATTTCCACGATCTTTTTTATAGTTTCTATTTTTTAATTTGGTTTCTCCCAATAGATAATTACACTTGACTACTTTGCCTAAATTCATAAACTCGGTTTTAAACATTTTGTCAGGAGGAAGAGCCAGTGTCAAAAAAGATATCTTTCAGAGTCCATATTTTCCCTTCTGTGTGTGAAATCCACACTTTCTGAAGGCTGAACTGCAGCAAAGATTTAAAAGACAAATCAAACAGTTCAGACATTCCAGACACAAACTGGTACGTACTGAGTTTCATTAGACTTTCTATGGGGAGGAAGGTTTGAAAAGTAATCTAGTAACAAAGCCAAAACCATCAGTACACTCTGGAAGCAAGAGTGTATGAAATGAAGGGGGGAAAAGAGCAAAGCTTTTATTTTATCCATGGGCCCATATGGGACAGACACCTCATGCAATGGATGCCATGCCAGACGAAAGGGGTTCAGCATAATAATGGGGCCTCAAAATGCAACATGGGCTTGAAAAACAGGTCCTTTCCATATTCTGACAGCAGAATCTACAAAGGTGAATTTGGTAATATCAGAGATAAGCAATGCCATCTGGGTACAGCATTCCTCTGGACTTCAGCAAGGTTAGGATTCACAGCATATCCCCAAATGAACAGAACTGCTGAGGGCTAGACTTGAAATTTCAATCTGGTGATACTCTCACTTGGCGAGATAAACATCTTGTGTCTAATTTAGCAAAGTCACCGGATAGTTATTCACAAAAAAATTGTATCAGATGAGGGATTATTTTTATCAGCACAGAATATTTTGACATGTAAATAAATTGTGGATTTCCACACATTCAAGGACTCACTATGCCACTTGGAAGTTGAGGGTGAACTATATTTCAACAGAGCCACTGGTAGAGAAAGTCTATCCCTCTGTTGACAGGAGCTGTACACAACTTACTTGTGTAAAGCAATCTGCAGCACTCTACCAGGTTCTCACATCTCACAGTGAAAAGCTATGCTCTAATTTCCTTCTCTTTTCAGTGACAGTTGACATCCATTTTATCAATGCATATTTTCCATTGAGAGGTTAAATTATATAGCTGATTCCAACAGATATTTTGGCAAAATAACTTGTAAGCTTTTCTGAAGTTTGCTGTAATTTGGCAATGCATGTGAAAGCCTCAAATGAATACTGAGGTAAGATATCTAACGCTATCTCAGCTGTGATATAAATAAGCAACAGAGAACAGGAAAAGTAAGTCCTGGAAATGATATTTAGGAGTTTTGTAGTTTTCAGGCATTTTTTTCCCTCTGCTGTGATTTCTGATTTCTTAGACTGATATATCCAAAGGCACTAGAAGATCTACTTTACTCTTAGACCAAAAATGTTCTAGATAATTATATTTTATAAATAACTTTTATTATTTTCCTAAAATCAAATAGATATATGTAGTCTAATTCCTAGTCCAATAAAAAATCTAGATGCATGAAAACAGTCTAGCAAAAAAACACATCAAATAATACAGATTAAGAAAGATTAAGAGGCTGAGATGAATAAAAAATGTCTTCCATAAACAAAATACCTACAGTTATGCACTATATTTATCCACAATCACTTATTTACAGAGTTCAACAGTTACTTTTCCATAGATTTTGAGTACAAGGCAGATGGCATTTCACATTAGAAATCAGATGAGATATTGCATATAGAAATCCAAGCATATGGTAAATACAAGTCTCCTCCTGGCTGTGATAGATCACAGCAACATTTTCCTCCAATACTTGTGGTGTTTTGTAGTAGTGTGATATTTCAAAGCTTTATCCAGATGGTGATTATTGTGACTATCGGTGTCTTGATTTCAGAAATTTATATCCTGAGATAAAATTTGTTCATGCCAATCTCAAAGATGCAGCTTGTTTCATGGCATTCTTTTGTCTGAAATGGTCTAAACTTCACAGGCTGAACTGGGATAACAGAACATAGTGTCCCAGTCCACATTTAAACTGCTTTCTAGCAACAAAATTTGTAATGTGGAGAACCAAAAATAAAGATATAAGGATGCTGACTACTCAATACAGTAAATTAACACCTTCTACCTAACAGAGCAGGTTTAAGATAAGATCAATTATTTTGATTTTTCATCAGTCTCTATAGAGGTATTGTAATTAACTCTATTTAGAAATTCTGCTTTGTCATTGTGTGACATTGTTTGATAATTCAGCAGCATTGCTGCATATATTGGTTTGAATTAGCGCTACTGCCAGCAGCGTTATTTCCTCTTAACCATAGAAACTATTGCCTTCAGCAAGGGAAACCTCTTCAGAACTGTTGACATCTCATGGCTCATTAGCTTCTACTAATAGACAACATTTGTTTTGGCCATACTTTAAAAGGATTAACATAGTAAAAATTTAAAAATGGAAATCTTTTCATCACATTAACAAAAATATAGTGACTAGGAGTCCAGCATGCAGCATATTTTCACTTGGAAACAAATTATATCAGGGAGTTGCTGTCTCTCTTCATTGCTTGCTTTCAGGATTGCATTAGCTGAAATGAATTCATGGTGTAGCAACAACAGGGCAGGTAGCAGACTCATTGAATTGGCTCACTGAGAGATTTCAGAACATAGCTATGATTATGAAGATATCAGCATCTACAGTGTGCACTGCCAATGTAACAGGCAGGTCACAGTACACATTCTAGCCTAGTACCTCATAAAGCCATTAACCAATATATGGAATTTGAAGAACAGAAAGTCAGTCATTACATTTACAGCAGTCATTAACTCACTACTCTAATTAGGGCACTCCAGGTAGGACATGCCTCCTCTAATTTTACACAGGCCACAGG
Source organism: Turnix velox (assembly GCA_013400935.1). Classification (NCBI taxonomy): domain Eukaryota; kingdom Metazoa; phylum Chordata; class Aves; order Charadriiformes; family Turnicidae; genus Turnix; species Turnix velox. The sequence goes on along the minus strand of VZTY01032172.1, from coordinate 43,676 downwards.
CAGCCTTTCCAGTCAGTAGAGGGAACTGAGAGAGCAGTTGGTCCCCCATGGCTTCTTGAGAGTCATCTGAAGGTGAACCATACCATCTACATGTTTACAGTATGGGTATTAGGTGAGATGAATCCCAGTTGTACATCTCATGTATGTCATGATGAAACCCAAGATGGACAATGGGCATTTCTGACATAATGAGTTTGGTATTAGGCAGATAACAAATTTATCTTTGAGTTAATGGGACAGCTCTCTAGCTCAAGGCCTTTAGGTAAACACAAGCCAGATTCAGCATTAACAAAACGAAAGCACATATTTCAAAATAAAAAACACGTGTAACATTTAACTGCTCTTTTGAGGCACAGCAGCAAAATGCACCAATACAAAAGGTATTGCACAGTGAATGTGAAATGCCAATTAACTCTCCAGTGAAGATGCAGCCTTGGGAAGCACAGGGCAGTAATGGAGAGACCCAGGTTGCACAAGGCAGGTTTTAACTTGAACTTAATAATATCCAAGTATTAGTCAGCTTGAGCAGCAGGCATAGAATAGGAGGGGCACCAAGAGCCTTCATCCCAGTTGATGATATACAAAAAAAGGAGGCAGGAGAATTATCAGTCTAACTGAAAAAATATCAAAACCCAGAACAACTCCAGATTTGAAGACTATCACCTCAACAATTATGCTAAAAAGTCATATTCTGTTTGCTATATAGAGTGTGGAAGCATCTCTCCTGTGAGGACAGGCTGAGGCAGTTACTCAGCCTGGGGATGAAGGCTCCGGGGAGATCTTGTGGTATTTAACGGGGGCCTAGAAGAAAGGTGGGGAGAGATTTATTTTCTGAGGGCATGCAGCGATAGGATGAGGGGTAACGACTTAAAACTGTAAAAAGGATATTGGTGGCGTATTGGGAAGAATTTTTTCACTCCGATTATGGTGAGACACGAGTAGAGTTTGCCAGAGCAGCTGTGGATGCCCCATCCCTTAGAAAGCCCGACTAGACAGTGCTCTGAGCAGCCTGCGCTAGTGAGAAGCATCCCGGCCCATGGCAGGGGGTTGGTCCCTTCCGATCCAAACCATTCTATGATACGATTCTACGCGTCGGGCTGAGACTTGGTGAAGAAGCACCAGCTCTACCCACAGGTACGGCAGCTGCCTTCAGAAACGGCATGCGGAAAGCCCCGGGATATTCACACACGGGTTTGTTTCCTGCGTGGCGAGGAAGAAGCGCCGTCGGGCAGGGAGCGAGGTAGGGATGTGCGCAGCCGGGGGCAGACGTCTTCCCTCAGAAGCCCAGAGGGAAAGCCCCTAACGACCAGTCCCGCCGCACATCCCACCTCTCCCGCGCTTCTCCGGGCACCGACTCGGGCGGCCAAAAGCTCTGAAGCCAAACTCCGGCCTCACACTTCTTCCAGACCCAGTCAGGGGCTCCATCATCACGCCCCCACTCAGGGACGCCCCGGCCGGAAGCTGCCGCGGGGGCGGAGACACCGGCGGCGGGCGGGCGCCTCCTCCAGCTGCGCCTCGGTCTTGACGGCGTTTCCGGGTGGGGGAATCGGGATGTGCGTCCGGGTTGTGTTGGACCCAGCGAGTGGTTTCCTTTCGCCTTCCCGGCTCTTTCCCTTCCTTGCCTCCCTCCTTCGCTGAGGCAGGTGCCGCAGCCGTCGCCGTACCTTCTGAGGGAGCGCCGCCCGCCCCGGTCCTGCTAGGGGTTGGTGAGAGAGGCAGCGAGGGGACAGGAGTTCGGGCCCCGAGGCCGGGAGCGGGGCCGGGGAGGTGGCGGGGCTGGGGATGGGAGATGGCCAGGGCGGAGGGGTTGCGGCCGGAGCGGAGGGCCTGGTCTCCGCCCTCAGCGCGGCGGCGGCAGCAGGACTGGGAGGTGACCGCGGGCAGCCCCCCCTTGAAGAGTTCTATTGACTGTGCGTGTGGTAGCGCTGAATGCAATCAGTTCCGAAACATGACCTGAGGCTGAGGCTAGCCGGGCTATCGGGTGCCCCAGCCCTCCCAGCACGGGAGTGTGCATGGTCTATAAAACCCGAGTTTTGTACCCTCTTTTGAAAGGAGATGTCCTTTTTTTCCTCACCAGAGGGTCCTTCCTCAGCTGCGAAAAGAGAGGGCCATGATGGCCTGGTGCTGCAGAACGTGGGGGGGTTGCTCAGCTCTGTTCGTGCCTCTTGTTTATCCCTCGTTTAAAACCAAAAGCAGCCCACGAAAACTCGGAGCAAAATATCTTCGTGATAAGACAAATTAGTTTTCGTGTTTGCACATTGGAATTTTAGTTTATGTGACATTCTCCTTGTGCACTGTACTGAACTTCTGAACTGCCCTCGATGTGGGTTCTGGCCTCTTGCTTCAGCATCTTGGCTTTGACTTAAAGGACGGTGCGAGGCGGCAAAACGAAAACAGGGCAATTAGGTGGCTGCCCTGCAGTGGCCGTGGCAAGTGAGACCGTGGCCACAACTAATAGACTGTGATACGCAAGATACTAATGTTTCAGAAGTCTGTATTGAATCGGATCCATTATCTAAAAGCTTAAATATTTAAAGGATAGTTTTAAGATAGTTGGATTGTTCAGTTTCTTGGGTTTTGGTTTTTTGTTTTTTTTTAAAGGTCTTTGGAAAACCTACAACCTTCAGAAATATCCAGTAACATTTAGTGCATTTAGATTTTGATTCACATAAAGAAGAGCACACAAATTTGCTTGATTTTTTTGTTATATTCCATGAAATAAATATTTAAATGAGTTCTTAGGAACTGGTGTAAGGATATATTTGGAAAATGTAGGTTTATGACTTCAAAGCATTAGTGCTGGTGTTAGGTGATAGTACCTGAATTGGATACAAGAGAACAATGGTTGACAGTAGAAGCTGCCATACTCAGACTCAATGCTATATGCTGCATTGATCAGTTGAGTGTATTGTACGTGGTAACAGTGGAGCATCAGGAATATAATAAGCATATGGATAAACACTCATAGAGTGGAAGAATAATCTTAATGAACAGTGACGATAATTTCCAATGAATAAGTAGCAAATCAAAATACAGACTGGTTAGATAACTTGCCCAAGGTCTCTTAAGCAGTCTGTGTCAGGGCTGGAAATAGATTGTACTGACTGTGTGGATCCTGATGGGGTGTTTGTTATCGTCCCTTTTTCTTTCTGTTCACATAGTTTTAATGAACATAACTATTTAATGTGTTTACAGAATCAGTAGTTTCCAGAATAAGCTAGAGAGTCAGTCGTGCTCCAAAGATGTTGGAAGAAGATATGGAGGTGGCTATCAAGGTGGTGGTGGTAGGAAATGGAGCCGTTGGGAAATCCAGTATGATTCAGCGATACTGCAAGGGGATTTTTACAAAAGACTACAAGAAAACTATTGGTGTAGATTTCCTGGAAAGACAAATCCAGTATGTATCAAACAGCTGCCATGCTCCTTAGTTTTTATCCTTCACTCTATTTTTTTGTTCTGTTGTAATCCTAATATTTACAAAGGCTTTAAACACGAGGCCCGCTGTCTCCCAAGCACAGTAAAGGGAGTTGCTTACTCTAGCACGGTGGGCTAAGAAAGAATTATATTATTCTATTTTCTGTCTGATGATTAGAATTATAAATGAAAAGCAAAATAAAATTTTGAAGCTCTGTCTTACAGAGCTTTTTGATAAGTTTCCTTTATATTCTACCACAATGACTTTTATTTCTGAGATTTTTTTATTTTGTGTTTCATGTGGAAGAAGTGTTCACAATAAAATGATTGCACCAGTTTGCTAGCCAATATAGACTAGAATAACTATATGCTATAGATCTTGTCTCTTTATGTAATATTAGTAGACAATACCCAGTTGTGTTTGCTAAAATGGAAAATACTATGGAAACTAGAAGTAAGAAAATTCTATGAATTTTGTAAGCTGATAAAAAAGAGAAAAGGTCTGTTATTCAGATGTGTGAGTTTTTTTTTGAAGTTTGTCTTTTTCCTGTAGTGGGAAATGTAGCGGAAGAGGGGAATATAACATGAATTGTTAGGAAAGAGCAAGTAATTCAATGGAGAGACTACTGCTATACAGAGTTACAGAGGAGAATTGAATGATGTTGAATTTAAATGAAGTTAAATTAGAACTGAATTACTCTTGTAGACATAGAAATATTTCCATGTCAGTTGTTTTGAATTGCTTGTTTGTTGTATTGATTGCAAACTCATGTTGTTTATTTCAGAGTTAATGATGAAGATGTCAGGCTAATGTTATGGGACACTGCAGGACAAGAAGAATTTGATGCAATAACCAAAGCCTACTATAGAGGTGAAAATACCACATTTGTTATTTGGCAGTTGCTTTGTCTTGATCTGCATGCTTCTAAGATTTTTTTCTGTCTCTTTGTTGAGGATTTTAATTCCTGTGTGATGCAAAGCATGTTAAGTTTACCTTTTTCATCTGTTAAATGTTTTTCCCCTTCATGTATGATCCTTGTCTGAATTCAGCATCACTTGCACAGGATACTTAGTAGTGCCCTTTGAAAAACAGAACAAATGAGACCAGAATCAGCACAGAATTCAGCCATTCAACCTAATGCAAACTTTCATTTTTCACTCTACAAGTGGTTTCTTATTTCTTTAAGACTTGTACTTGTAAATGGTTCAAACCCAATTACTGAAGTGCTTAGAAATTAATCCAGTGGGTAAAAAAAAATCCACCAATCATCCTAGAAGTATGAATTACCAGACGCAGAAGTAGTCTTGCTTAGCACAGGCTGCCTCCAGCATGTTAATATAACACAGTAATAAGAAATTCTATGTACTTCATAAAATGGAAACCAAAGAATTCAGCCATATAAAGGCAGGTTATCTATTTAGCCAATTACACATTGCTAACTTAGATTTTCTTTGTGTGTAGTTTAACAGTGGCTCTGAAAACCTTTCATTTTTGTTTTTTAACCCGAGAGATAGGAATGGCTTAGCAAAGATTCCATCATTAGTACTTGTCAAACTAATTACCTGATGATTGGGGAAAATATATCGCTGTGGTATGAAATCGTAGAAAAAGGATCTAATTTACAGATAAAATAATGGTTTCACTGTTTCAGGGTGGCATAGTTTTCAGACTTTTTTATATATCATCATTTTTGGTAACAAATAGGGGGTTTTGTCATATTTCTGGTTATAATTGATATTGAAAATTGTGATTTCTTTATAGAATTATGTTTTTTACCTACTTCTTTTGATCCTCTTAACGAAAATAGATTATTCTGTTATTTTACAGCTGACAGGTTGAGCATACCAATTTTAGAAGATAGTACTTGATTCTCTTGGAGCTTCCTTTTTACTCTCCTGGCCTTCAGTTTTCTTGTGTGGTTTGCTGTCGCTCTCCTCAACTATTTCAAACCATAGTCTAGTTTTTTTATCCTAATTACTGGGACTGGTATTCTAAATTACGGAGTTTTCAGAAGAACTTTAAAGTGTGCTTGATGACCCAAATCAGTGCGTATCTTCAGTATCTTGAAATCTTTTTTGTGATTTGTGCCCAGCATGGTGAAGAGACCTGTGCTAGATCTCATCCTGCAGGATTTTTGTATTGAAGAGACTGCTGTGACATAGGACATAGTCATCCCTTGGATACACATTGCAGACAGCATGGTGGATGTTTTAACAGTTCAAGCTGTTAGATACAGTGACTGTTTTGTGCTAGACTTTGACTCATGAAGGACAAGGATAATTCTAAGAGGCCATAAAGCAATTTTGATTTAGCTTCTGGTCTGCAAGCACAATATTATAGGAGCAAGGAGTCAGGCTTACTTTAGAAATGCATGGATTTCATTGCTGATAAAAGGAGAACACCTCTAAGATAAGATGGATGATGGCTGTTATTTCAAGGTCTGCCTCTACTACAGGTGACTTTCACATGATTGTTACACTAGGGCTTAAGCACTCTCTTGGAACCTTGGCTGTTGTCAGTTCTTGAGGGATCAGCAGCTCATCCATGTCACACAATGAATGCTTCAGAGCTTGTTTCTGAGCTGTTCTTGTCCAGGGACCAAATTCATTCACCCTTGCAGAGAAAGAAAATTGGACAAAATTTTACAACACAAGTAATTTTGGTTTTTTGTGAAGAATACATTGCTGCTGCTTTATTGGTAGAGCTGCATTCTAAATTCACAGTGCAGTTCTTATTATTCCTTACAGAACACACCAGACAGGTCTTAGTGGCATGTGAAAGAGCACATGAAAACTTCCATGATGACTGGTTGAACTTGGCTTTGAAAAAATAAATAAAAGAAAAACTCAGTGCATTGAAATACAGTGATAAAAAGGATGCAGAAAGGGGGGATACTTGTTGAAACTCAAGATAAAATTTGTACTGATTAAATATTTTTTTCATGCTATATGTAATTAGATTGGGCTGTTAGCCATGAAATAACTGGAATCCCAAAGACGTTAGCTATCTATTTCTTTTAGAGTCTGTTACCAAATATCAAATAATTTAAAGGCACATAAGTTGTTCATTCATGTGGTTATGTGCAAAGAAAAGTAGTAGTTTATTTAGGATAACAAAGGGGTATTGAACAATCAAAAGACCACTCACCAATATTTCAAGTGTGGAAGTACCTTCTCATTATCTATGGGTTTTTAACTGTTCTTTGCTGTCACACAACCTTAACAAAAATGGCACAAAATGTTCTGTATAGTTTCTCCTAGTGCCTTGACAGAATTAATATTAATTAGTAAAACACTTTCTCTAAAAAGCTACTAAACAATTTACTTAAGCAATCAAAGTTTTCTCTGGAAACTTTTTTTTCCTGAAAATCTCTTCAAAATCCAAATTGCAATTTGGATTACAGTACAATGGATAATCTGAAGTGTGCTTTACTGCATACAGAAAAGAATTAGCTTTCTGGCTTCCCTAAAGCTGTTGGGAAAGCAGTGAGCAATAAACAAGCATCCCTTTCCCTTTATCCACCCACACTGCACCCTCTCCTGTTCCTTTTCCTTACATACATGTGCCAAACTGGAAGTAGCTTGAAAGGTAGCAGACTCGCTGCCATCATGAAAAAAGGGCTTAATCAAAATAGTCTGTCAGTCTGTTTTCATTTGGGGATTTTATGACCATTAGTTTGACTCAACCTGGTGGCAGGAGCACCCTTTTACAGAAGAAACCTGAAAAGTCTCTCTTACTTGAAATAAATATCATTATTTCCTTTCTTCTTTTTCATGTTTTGTTTTCTGTATTTCTTTTGTATATTTTTAGGAGCTCAGGCTTGTGTTCTGGTGTTTTCTACAACTGACAGAGAGTCCTTCAAAGCAATCCCTACCTGGAAGGAGAAGGTCATGACTGAAGTTGGTGACATTCCCACAGTTCTTGTGCAGAATAAGATAGACCTTCTTGATGACTCTTGTATAAAGAAGTAGGAGTTTTGACTTACCTTTTTTAAAAGTTCAATATGCCCTGTAAACACGTGTTTAAAAAAACCCAAACAAATCAGTTTCTGGTTATGTAGTTTGTCAGAGTGATGCCCTAGAAGCAGAGGTGACAGGTGTTGCTGCACAGTGTGGTTACCTGGGCAGGTGTGGCTGCTAAGCCAGGAGCTTTGTTTGCTTCTCACCACCTTCTGAAGTGTCAGCCAAAAATAAAGAGAAATATCGTTTAGTTGTATTGTGATATGATTCTTGCTTCTTTTTTAATCAGAAATCCTAAAACCTAAATTTTCTTTCCTGTTAAAATTTACTGATACTACTAAACTGCTGTACCGCAGTGAAGTCACATTGTGTGGTTTGGCTAATGAATGCAAATTAAAATGAAGGAGGTAGTATTAAGTAGGTTGATTGAAAAAGTGTCTTAATACTGTATGCTTCACTTTAATTTGTTTTTATTGGAACATAACTTTGTAGAAATCCTTACTTGCAAGCTGCACAATGCTGATCCTTATTCACTGTATTTTTCTCTACAGATTTTTCTGTCAGTTCATTCTACCTTTGTATACGTGACAAATTTCTTGCCATAAAGTCAGCTTAACAAATGCTAATTTTCACTTGCTTTCACTTTTCATGTAGAAAATGTTGCATGAAGTTGATCATTCTCCATTTATTTCTGCCATCTTCCTGAGAGATTTAAATTGTTTCTTCTTTTTGTTGTTTCCTGCACTGGCTATTTTTGTTCTCTGTTTGCTATCATTGATGCCATAAATCAGCTTCTACTCCCAATGCAAAGAATACTGAGGATTTTTCAAAGGAAAAGCAAATTGCATTTGAACTCCTCCTTTATTCATGGTATGTCACTTAGGTTTTGTTCTCAGAATGCTCCATCTGCATCAGTGACTTCATCTTTCTGATGTCCTGATTTGCCTTGGTTAATTTTTCATGTTCCTCAACTTTTCTTTAATATTTAGCACAAGTTCTTTTACACTTCACAGGGAAAAAAAAATCATTCTTCATTTAATCTCTGAGCGCATTTGATTGCTTAGTCTGTGGCTTTGTTAAAGGATTACTCTTATGTTGTTGCTTTGACTTTACACTGATAATCGTTCTGATTCTAGAGCAACCTCCCTCCTTTTGGTTTCATTGACACCTGTCTTCACACAGGGAAACAGTAGTTAAGGAAGTCAGTAAACAGTGAAAAGCATTCACTTTTGGTCATCAAGAAATTGCATGTGAAATACCTTCTTTCCATGTTGGAGATTTTGTAAAGAAATGTAAGGATCATTTTTTGCCTGCCCAAGTTTCTTAACCCACTTTGCCATGTTTTAACTTGCCACAAAGTTGTTTTGACTATTAAGAATAAATGCCAGCAAATAACATTAACAGGTATGAATCGATTCCTCTTCTTTTATGCAGCGAAGAAGCAGAAGCACTGGCCAAAAAGCTAAAATTAAGGTTCTACCGAGCATCTGTGAAGGAAGACCTAAACGTAACTGAAGGTAGGAGATGGTGCAGAGCAGAGGGCAGAACATTGCCGCTCTAGTGTGGACCTAGTCTGTTACTTCCTATGTTATTGCAGTCCTTTTTCTTAGCAGCATGCTGCAAATGTAGGCAGAATTACTTGGTGCCAGGGAGTTTCTTCGTCCTTTGTCTGAAAAAAAAAATTATGTAGAATTTCAATTATTACAAAATACAAATTGTTAAACAGGTTAATTCTGTCATTATTAGTAGCATGTGATTTATATAAGTAAATATTTCATAGTTTAGTTATCTTTAAATAAAGTACATTAGAAAATCATATCTCTTGCAGCCATTTGTTTGCTGGTGATATTTTATTAGTTCCCAAGTAACACTTTTAAATGTATGCATTTAATTTTAGAAGAGTTCTGTTACAAAAGTAATTCACTGTGTTTGGAGAAGATTTGAATAGTAATGCATTATAGTCTCTGATTTTTTTTAATGTTTGTTTAATTGTGCAAACTTTTTATTAAGCTGTTTCATAGAATCATAGAATGGTTTGGCTTGGAAGAGACATTAAAGATCATCTAGTTCCAACCCCCCTGCCCTGGGCAGGGACACCTCCCACTAGACCAGGTTTCTTCTCTGTTGATTTAATTCACCTTGGGAAAGAGATGTATAGGAGAAAATGTAAAATGTTTCTGCATCATCTTCACCTGATTTTTAGTGACAAGTGTAAATAATTGTAACACATGCAGGTTCTGGAATATCTTTTCCATTGTAGATGTTTTCAGATTCTTAGATTGACACTTAAATCCCTGATACAAATGAGGGCAGCATCAGTTGATGAGAAAAATGTTGCTGCCAAGTTTTATTAAGTGTTAATTTACATGACTGTTATTATTCTAAGGCTTCTTGTTATAGTGTGTGTGTGTATGTGAGTGTGTGTGTGTATATATATATATATATATAAAATTCCCACATTGTAATGGTCCATGTTGTATGAACGGGAACATTTGGGAGTATGTGTGTGCCTTCTTTCTGACAGGAATATTGAGTTGTTTGAATCTGCTATGCAAGACCCTGGTACTGCCAACTGAAATCTTTGGGTAGACACTGTTCTCATCTGGATTCTGCTCAGGTGCATTTTAGTCACCACACAGAATTTTTGATACAGAACTGTTATAACTGTTAAAAAGATTATTTTAGTCACGTTCTGATAAACATTTTTTCTTTTTAACATTTCAGTTTTTAAGTATTTGGCTGATAAATATCTTCAAAGGTTGAAGCAACAAACAGCAGAAAAGCCAGAACTAGTGCATACAAGCAGTAACAAGATTGGTATGTACACTGTAATAAAATAACAGGAAAAGTACCCAGTAATATCAAAGCTTATGGTCTCCTTTGTTTCCTTATGAAGTTATTGCAGGGTGAATTATGGTCTTATTATTACCTTCCTATCTTCAGATATTGTTGCCTTTTCTTCTGTGAAATAACTTTGTGACTCTGATATTGCAAAACTGTTGAACTAATGTTTGCAAGTGTCCTTTTACTAAATGAATTGAAACAAACAACGAGTAAGGAGTTGAGAAATATTATTAGGGTTTTTAAATGTAATTAGTACTTGTGTTGCTCATCTTGGTATGGATTTTTAAGGGACTTGTTCTGTAAGAATCTTTTGTAATCAGGCCTTTTTAAATTGCCCTTTGTAAGGGAGCACTAAACTTTTGTACTCCTTTAAAGCATTTCTGAGTACTTTAATTTCTTTTCCTTAAAACATTACTTTTTTATTCAGGCTTTTTCTTCACCTTTATCTCAGCAGAGTTTCCAACTTTGAAATTGACATGTTTAACCATGTTACTCAAGTAACTAACTTCTGCTTCTATGCAGTTAGCAGCCTAAGGTTTTGCTACTCTTCAATTACTTAGAGTATACCAATGTTAAATACTTCCTAGCTGGTAATGTCAACCGACTCTACTTCAAATGTAGCTGCAAAATTGATCTAGAAATAGAGAATGACTTTAAAAAGTAAGAGCGTGCGTTTGGCGTTCACCACTATGCCTTAGTGCCACGTCTTAAAGTTTTAGTGTGTTATGTTACAAGGAGTAAAGTACAAGTCCTTTTCTTGTCTTTGAATTTTGTAGGTGTTTTTAATGCAACTATTGTAAGTCATTCCAACCAAAATTCTAGCACTCTCAATGGTGGAGGTGTCATCAGCCTTAAACCCAACAAACAGAGGACCAAGAAAAGCAGAAGTCCTTTTAGCAGCTGCAGCGTACCTTAGACCACTTTTGGAGGGAATAAAACCGACCCAGCGTATTGGATGAAGTTGTGCAGTTGAGTACAGAATAAAGCCAGTCGGAGAGGTATTTTTACCCGTGCTTTAGCAAATCTTGTGCTTCTCTAGAGGGTGGATTTCCTATAAACATGACGATGTAGTGGTTTTTTGGTGTGTAGAGTGTGACACCTGTTGGCAAATCACAGAATCGTCGGCTGCCCCGTGCACTTGTTAAATTAGGCGAGCTTCTTTTTCAAGGAATTATTTATAGAGCTATGAACTAGATATTGCTGAATTGCAGAGAGAGCACCTTTAACGTAGGAGTGACACACACAAGCATAGGTACAGACAATACTGACATGGCCCAAGGGAAAGTAGCAACCTGGCAATTAAATTTCAAGGAAAATATTATTTTTGGTTAGTTGGTCACTAAGAAGATAAATGAAGAACAAAAACAAAAGGGCACTTTTATGCTTGAGTATATTAACATTGATTCTGGCCGTTCTTTTGGTGCAATCTACAGATGTGAGTGCTAAGGTGTAGATGTAAACATTTGGTACGAATATTTAGGCTAAATTCTAGAGCGTGTACTATTTGGAGATCAGTTAGCATCTTCCAAAAAAATACTCTTTTTAAAGTGTTGCATTACAGATGAGGCTTTCCCAGCTGCCACTGTGTACATTTAACTTGTTATACTTTGGGCCTAAAAGCTTAGATTTAACAATGTATGGTGCCAAAAATGCTCCTTCTTTTACCTATTGCTGTGCTACAGGTGTTTTTATAAGTTTGTTTTTCTCAGTCTTAAGAGATTGAACAAATAACACAGTCTTTGACACTAACAGTTATTCAGAAGGAACATACAGTATAATCACATTCCTGTTCAAATTTATCTGTTGTATTCTATGTTGTCTGCAAAAAAAGGAACTTGCAAAGCAGTATCACAAAATAACTGTCTACTTTGGAAAATTTTTTCATAGATATCATAAGATAAGCTCTGGGGATCAAAAAAATTGCAGCTGATGACTGAAATAAATTAATGAGACATTCTTGACTGTTGTCTCAGATTCCAAGGTTGCTGCTTATTACAGAAAATCTTAATTCTGCAAGACCAGAGACACAGCAAAAATTTTTAATTTTACACAATTGATACAGATATTTAGGAGCCCAAATCTAAATTAGTTATTTGGGCTTAGGCTCCTAAATCACTCGAGGTGCTTTTAAAAATGCTAAGCAAGATTTCCTTTATTTACCAAAAATAAACACTTTTTATCCTCTTCAAGAGCATGCATGCCTTTTAAAAAAATATCCATTTTGTTTACATGTTTTTTGTACTATATAATTTTAACTTTCTAGGGTTTCTACAACAAAGCTGCCAGTGACAAATGCAAAATATGCTGCTTGAAAAAATATTTCAGAGTTTTAATAATTTTTTTAATGGTGTGTGAGAATGAGAACGAGTTGAGTGATGCTGTATATTTTTGGAGGAAGGACTTTTCACTGTGTGAATTCGTGTTGGAAGCTTATCTGACTTTGTTTCTAAGTCAATGAGTATGAAAACTGAAATGTGCTCTTTTCCCCACTGTCTGAAGGAAGAGGAGTAAGTGTCAAGTTATGCACAAATACTAAAGATCTCTGAATTCTGTATTTTGTGTTTACTGTACCAGGCCTCCTACTGAGTGCTGTTGGTCTTCTGACAAGCTGTTAGAGCATCTCCTACTGCTGACAGGAAGGTAGCCTTCAAGGTGCTCCATCCCCTTTGCTATGGCAGCAAAATTGTGTGTTCTTCACTTTTAATGTTTCCTCTGTTTTCTCTTGGATAAAGGCCTTTATTTTTTAACAAGTGCATTTAATCACTATACGTATGTATAAATGGATTCGAGTCCTATCTGTCTTAGCAATTTAAGAAGTGAGGTACTAAGAAAAAGACTTAAGATTGTGCATCATGGAGCCACCTTCCAGCTGCAGAATGTAGGACAGAGTGTGAAGAATTTTGGCAACTGTTTTTAATACAGAAACTTTTCATGTTTGATTGACATTTTTTAATTCATTTTTTCTTGAAAAAGAAACAAAACCTGAAGCATCTTTTTTGCCTTGTCTGACTTAGTACAGAGGTCTGAAAAATAAGTCTTTTGTGCTGTTACCTGTAGTAATGTAGATGCTGTATTATTCCATCTGTATGTAAGGTCTGTCATTACAAACCACTGTTTAAGGACTAAAATCTCAGTAGAAATTTTCATAGGTGAAGACTTGCTCGATTTAGGGCATGTTGGTGTTTAGTACGTGTACTTTAAGGTAGGAATATGTATTTGCAGCATTGGGTAAGAGCAAGTGTTAATTCCGTTCCCACCTTCAGTCTAAAAGCAGCTCTTTCTCTGTTGTGACTTGGCAGGCAATGGTTGCTCTCCAGTGTGACTGCAGTGGCGACTGGCCAAATTAGCCCTTTGCTGGAAGCACTCTTGCATGTATGCTGCTTGAAAATTCAGTTTCATTCCTACTGGGATTAGTGTGTAGCCATAAACCAACTGACTTTGGGTATTGCAGGAATCCTTAGGTGCTGGCATCACTGTTCAGTGGGGAGTCACTTTCACCTTTGGGATGATGACCTACCTAAACATTTAGCACCCGCACTGTCCCTTCTGAATTATTTTAATTACAAATAATTTTTATTACAAACATTGCCCCATTCTCTTTAAGATACCATATATTTCAGTTAGCAAAATCTACAGCTCTGGAGCTGGTGAGAAAAATTCCCTTCTCTCTTCGTGGTGGAAGGGGGGTGTCGCTGTATTACAACAACAGTGGATAGGCAGCCTGGGTTAGGTGCTCTTCCTACCATAAGACACAAGTGTGGCTCTGTGAGGCTAAGCTAATTGCACTTCTGAGTTATCTGTTAGTATCTCTTCAGTGGCTCATTGGACATATTGTATGACTCTTGCCAAAGATGCTTCTCATCTGGCTGATAATGATGCAAGTAGATGAAAATTGGAGTCATCGTTAATGCCTTGGGGAAATGAGAGCTCATTGAAGAGTACAGCGCTGAAGCATCCATTGCCCCTGGCTTGTATCCATTCAGTGAATGGGTGTTCTCCTAGGGAGCAGGGCATTGCTGGATGCAAATGGGTAATGCTTGGGATGTATTTCCCACTGGAAGTTACAAACCTCAACGTTCCAAGACTGATCGCACCGGGACTTTTGTGCTTCTGTGTGTGTGGTTAATTTTTCAAGAAATAAAGAATTAAATGTATGAAAATTACAAAAACTTACAAAAATTTGGAGCTTCCTTATTTTCAGTGTTTCTTCAGGCAGTGCTTACCTTTCTGAGTCAAAATATCTGATTCTGTACTGTCAGTTTGATTTCCTGTTTAGTTTTTTAATGTTTCAGTAAATGAGTCCTTTTCTCTCTGTTATTGGGCTATGATATACCTGACAAAGTTTTCCTTTGCATCACACATTTAGATGTGTGCTGTGAAGGGAATGGAGCAGCTGAGCATGTTGCACTCCCTCAAGTTATGCAGGGGAACATGTATTTTCATTCTCCCCATTCATCCGTTTCACTTGATACCTACCAGTTAATAACAGAATTAATTATTTACACCACACAATCCTCTTGTAGGAAGAGTTCAACAGCAACGGGACCCCCCTTTCTTGGATCCCAGTGATGGTACCTAAGTCCCTGCCTCTTTCTGACTGTAATAATAGACCTTGGGCTGAACATTAATAATAATAAATAGTAATAATAATAGTAATAATAAATAATTTGCAGAGTGAGTGTTCTTCCTTCTCTTGCTGAGTTAAAAGTGGTTCAGCCAAACCAACTAAAGTAAAAATTAACTTGGAGAAATACTGCTCTCATTGTGAGGGTAAACACGCATTGTTTCTAATAAGTAATTCTTATTTGCAAGTTCTTGTGACTCCGGTTAAAACATACAATGTAGATTAGTGTTTTTATCACTATTGTGATCTCAAGTAAATGTAATATATTTTTAGAAAAAAAAAAGGCTAACTCACAGTCTCAAGTGGAAAAATAAATGTTAAAATGAATATTCTGTGTACACTGTTGCTGTAAAATCCCCACAATTAATTCTGCTTCTCTCTTGTAAGTAACATTAGTTGTATCATGCAATTTAAATACGTTCATTTGATCACTCTTCAGTCTGATAAAGGTCACTGCTTTGTGTTTCTATTAAATTGTCAGTGTAATGAATTTCAAAAAACAAACAGTTGCTGTAATCCCATTGCTCTGCACCTGAATCTGCTCCAGAAACTTGCGTGCCCAGTTAGGGCCTGTGTGTTGCCATCAGGTAGGATCCAAGGCAGGATATCCTCAATAGGGACAGGCATGGGAACCCACTCCATGAGAAGCACCGTTCTGAGCTCTTCTCTTTTGGTTTCTCCACCAGGTGGTTCAAATATGAAATACAGATTCTCCTCATCTATCTCTGGTCATTGCATTTTTCATGATTGGTCTGGCTCATGCATTGAGAAGGTTTAAGTGGATGCTTGTGGATGCTGAAAGTGGCATTAAAATATTGCTAGATATTTCAAACATGCCTTTTCTGAAAGGTAACAAGTAAGTAGATGCAAGGTTTGGTTTTTTTAATTTGTGGATTTTTAGTAAAACACGACTTAGAGCATCTGCCTGTCACTAATCTGGAACGTTAATGTACTCCTGCTTCCTCATGCAGTTTTGCAGACAGCAAAGCAATTTGCTTGCTTAATGTCCCTGCAAGGATTAACTAGCAGTAGTTTGGGCAAGAAAAAAAACCTCCTGAAATATGAGAAAATTAATTTTTATGGTGATGTATTTTTAGGTCAGAGAATGTGCTTCAGTGAAGACCTTTAGGGCTTTATATACCATGCAGCTGCCACGGGTCCAGCTTCAGGAAGGTGTGTGGCTGTTCCATGTCACATCATGGAATTGTAGAGGTTGGAAGGGACCTTTAGGAGCCTGTAGTCAAGCCCAGCTTCTGCTGCCCATCCCCCACTACTGGCACTTCTGGCTCCTGAGGAGATGGTTTGTAGCCACTAATGTCCTTTTTGCAAGACAGGTTTATAATGAAAGAGCATAAGCTTCATTTTATCACACAGATGAGGGAACCAGACATTCACGGCTTATTCTACCTAGCTGTCTCACACCTAATGAGCTCTGTCTACTGTGAGGTGATTTTTGACAACAGCAGGCACTTAAAGATGAAAAACTTTAAACCTTCTCTTTTGTTGATCTCTACCACATGCATGATGACAACTAGCATTTTTAAGTTACTTTTTAACAGCGATAAATACTGAAGTCAGCCAGTATAAAGCTGGTGTAAAATAGGTGTCTTGCACAGTGGCTTACAGGTATGACTCCGGAAGAAACTTGGAAGATCATAACACTGATGTTTAAATTAGAATGTTCAAATCTATGGGAACTTTAACAGATGAAGCATGTCAGTATGCAATGGTGAGGCACATCAGAGGGTAATGACTGATGTATTGCAGACACCCTTGGGGCAGATGACCTAATTTAAGAAAAAGTAGAAGGCAAACAGAAGAAAAAGGTTTTATAAAAAAACAAACAGTAATTTAACTAGGGCAAAATACGCTGAATCTATGCTATTGATACCCACATTTCAATCATTTCACTTCATCTTTGGAACACTAAAAAATAAAAGTACTTTCAACTATTGATGAAGAATATCTAAAAAGGAAAACAAACAAAAATCCCTTAACATTTTTGGTCTGAATTACCTTATAGTGGCCTTAAAGAAACATATAGTGAAGGAATATTTTAAGCATCAATAGGCTGTGTTCAACTTACTTAAAACTATTTGTCATCACAATTTCCAAAGACAACCAGCAGTGTACATTACTATTGAAGGGTCTGATGCTGTTAAATAGCCAAGAGCTTTTCTTCCTCTTGTTAAACTTCACAAGGATCTATTGCAAGAGAGACTAGTTATTGCTAAAGTGGAAATACAGAATTAATTTCACCTTAGTCTTTTCAAAGCTGAAACACTGACTGTGTTGAAAGCACCTTCTGGAGCACTGGTTGTGTGGCTAAAATACAGTGACAGCAACCTTGTATCTGTGGAGGTTTGCAAGAAGCACAGGGCTGAGTTCCTGAACGCCCTGCTCAGGTCAGTCCCTTTGGAGCTCCAAAGCTGCAGCTGTGCAGGAGGAGCCTGATGTGAAGAGGCTTACCTCATTCTGGTGCCCCCAGTGCATCTTGCTTCAAAGCTTGGGCTGTAACAGTCAAGGAATACACTGCTATCAAGGCAATTTTGGTTGTCGGCTCCCTCCAGCTCCCTTCTCCTGTACTTGAGTCTGAGACCAGTTCAGCAGGCGCAGGATTGAGACTGCCCCTCTCTCCTCAGTGACTGCAGGGCGTACAGAATTCCAGGCTTAACCTAAAGTTTGCAACTTTTGACTCACTGCCATAGTGTGGTGCTGATGAGCAGAAAGTAAAAGGTTTTAGACAGTGTAAGGGGGAAAAAAAGCAAATAATCCAAGAGTAAGTATTGTTAAAACTTAAGAAGTGAGTGGTTCATGGGGCAGGTAGGAGGTTGTGCGGACAGAACTGGAGCTCATTCCTAGCCTGGGAATGGATGAATCACATATCACATCCTCAGTTATGACCTGGAGTTATCTGACTCCTGGAGGTCTTGTGATCTGCTGCTGAATAGTGCCAAGTTATTAAGGTGATAAATTGGTAATGAGTTAGGACAGTGTGTTGTTTATGAAAATATGCTGTTTATTAATGTTTGCAGTTTATTGCCATAATTTGTCTTTTATCCCTGGGAAGCTCTGGTTCACACGCAATGGATACAGCAGAGAAAAGCTGAAATCTCGCTGCACAACAAAACAGCTTTAGTTTAAAAAAACAAAACCCAAGAGAATGGAGGAAAGGCAAGATTTTGATGGCGTCTGATGGTTCAGCAGAAGCACAATTACAATTTGCAATAGAGCAGTGTCGACTCTACAGGAGAACTCCTGACAGTGTTTGTTATTGCCTAAACAAAATGCCAATACTACCAAAACCCACTAAACAAAAGATAGTTGGGTACTCGTGCATTTGTGTATATGTGTGTGCTTGCACGGAGAATTAATGACTTTCTTAGCTTTTATGTGCTTTTTATGAAGGTTTGCTCACCCTGTGGTTAGCCAGAAGTAACCAGGAGGAGAGTTTAATCCTGTTTGCTGTTGCAAGACTGTCGAATGGAGGACTTCTGGTGCTCCAACAACGTGATTGACTTTTCAGAATTCTCTAAGTTTCTGAGCAGAGTCTCTAGCCGCCTTTTGATTTTCTTCTGATCCTCAATGGCACAGCCTATTACCACAGACTGAAATTTCTGATCGATGGGTCCTGCTGGCACATCGGATGTGCAGGCACCGTAAAGTGACATTAAGCGGATTTTGGCATCTTCCAAATCATCTAGAAGTTTATTGACAATTTCATCAATCATCTTGGTGGCATGCTGTAGAGATTCCTGCTGCTGGGCATTTCGGATGGTTTCTACAGAAACCTCCACGGTGAGGGTTCTGCCCATCAGACGATTAGCAGTCAAATTCAATTCTTCTCTCTCACCTAAATAAAAAATGAGAAAATTGTGCTGAGTTACAAATGAATACTCTCCTGTGAAGGTAACATCATCAAGACAATTAAACTGCTATAACTTTGTAATAAACAAGATTGCTTTTTTAAGTCAATGACAATTAACAAGATTTCCAGGGGCCAGAAATGAGGGAGTCTTTTCCATTTGTCTAAGTCCTACTTATTTCCCAGAAGACAACATCTTCTGATTTGAAATGAGGCACTCAGCTGTCCTAAAAACATAAGACACTGCTGTTCTGCTGCTGAGTCACATTAAAGCAAGGCACACGCCATTATCAGGAAACATTTATTCATTAACAGAAGAGGCATATTAAGGACCTTGCAAGCCACTGAGAGGGAGAGATTTAGTCTGTACCCAGAAGGTCATAAAAAATGATTGCTGACTACTGGATGCAATCAGGAGCCATGAAAAATACGGTTTCTATTTTCTGAAAACCTAAGTTTTTTCCTAAAATATGGGCATGGCATATTTGACACGTAGGCTCTTGAAAAGCTAATAAACCAGCAACTGAAATTTCTTAATATAAACCATACAAATTTAGGGGATACATTTAAAGCCATTGTCCTGGTTTGAGGTGGAATGGGGTGGATTTTCTGGTTTGTGTTTGTACTAATACTTTTTACTTGTTATTATTGTGTGTAAGATTGTTTACCGTTGTATAATGTTTAAAGAAAAACGGAGGAATTGGTGGAGGATGGGCACAGGCTAGGGAGTTAACGACGGCCATCAAGCAAGACAAAGACAGCGATCGAGGTCAGACCTCGCCAGGTTGGAGCCCAGCGGGAGGTGCCGACAAGTAACTCGTGGTTGACTGTACCGGAAAGAGGAAAGAGAGAAACCGCAAGGGGAGGGTTCTACATTGATGGATGTAACATGTGACCAATGGGAGTATTCCATCCCATCTGCCCCATGCTCAGTATAAAACCTGAGGGATCGAAGGGTCAGCCTCTCTCTTCCCTCCTCTGCCCTGCACTCTTCAGACCCTTCTCTCTGCAGGCCTTCTCTCCTCAGCCTGCCCACGTGGGGAGGTGATCATCATCCCGGGAGCTGGATTCTCCTTGGCCTGCTCACGTGGGGACGTGATCATCATCCCGGGAGCTGGATTCGGTCTTGTAAATATTGTACACCTTTTTATCTTTTCCTTTTGATTTTGTCTATTGTTTCATTATCTATTAAAGTAGTTTGGAATTCTTCTGAACTCATAAATCTCCTCCTTCCTTCCTCTCCTCTCTTCAGAGAGAGGAGGGAGGGCCATCTGTCACTGGAGGGTTCCTTTAGTAGTTTGGAATTCTTCTGAACTAATTTTGGGCCCAAAACCAGGACAGCCATGTATGACACAATTACAATAACAATCTTAATCATCAGGGTTTTCCAGGCTGGGCACTTTGTAGCCAGTCCAGTAGTCAAAGCCAGTAAAAGGCTGAGTTTTCAAATAAATTTAATCATCATCATCAACTACTTTTCCTCAGCTGAGCTCTATTAACCCTGATTTTTCAAAATAAATTGATGAACCAAGCACAGGCCCTTACACAGGCAGCAGTGACATCTGCAGCAGAACATCCAGCTGTATGTGGATTTACATCATCAAGGAAAGGGATCCCAGGGTAGGGGACAGCCTTTCAGCAACCTCAGTTGCCACCAATGCCCCTACCTTAACCAGCTGGAGCAAACAGAGCTGCTCCCCATGGAAAAGGCTGTTCTAGCTTTGGGTCGCCTGTGAGGGGGGAATTACTGCAAAGCCGTTTCTCACCTTCACTGATGTGCCTCATATCCTGGCTGTTCTGTATGTTGTGGATCATTTCTAGCAGGATTTCTTTCTCTTGTTCCATAGCAGATGCTGCGTCACGAAAAGCCTCCACTCTGCACAGGGTTGAACCAAACAAAATGTTTAAATAATAAAATCACTGTTCATGTATAGTGCTGCCAAGAAATGTTTTTTTAAACTGCAGGCTTAAGTACAGTCAGTTTTTAATTATCCATGAGCCAGACCCTGATTTTACGTCCTTCTCCCACTTTTCATGACTCAATGTAATTTTAGTACAAACAAATGGGAGAAAATGCCAAAACCAACATTAATTCTATCAGAATTAAATACTTTATTTTACTGACATGGCTGTCCTTATCCCACTCCCAGTTAGTCTGGGTATCCAGAGTCTGACAGTACTACATCTCCATAGCAGAAATACTGTAGTGAATTGGAAATTAGCTTTGTATCTAGAGGTACTGACCCAGTCTCTATCAGAAAATGGACAGGAGAAAGATGCAGCAAGGAGGCCTAGCTCCCCAGCCGCTCCTGGGCCCAGAGCACAGAGCCACCGTCATCCACCTACAAAGCAACAAATGCCGCCTTGAAGCTGAACATGTGAGAGGAACAAAGCTCACACGCTTCTCTTAATGTGACATGGGCTCTCCTGCTGAACAGTGTGCCTGAGGGGCTGCGAGACGATGCCAGACTGTCTGCCCTGACAGTCACTTGGGTTTTCCATGGAGCAATGTTCACTGCGATTCACAGGAAGGAAGCTTCTGTGAGAGCAAGTCCTATTTCTGGACTTCCAGGGAAGTAGGAAACTTGGTTCCTTCTGAAACAGGAGACCTGCTCATTGTGCTGAAGCTCACAGGGGTAGTCACATCCAGCCATGGGCAAAGTCAAAAAACCATACCAGAAATCGGGATCCAGTTCCTTAATACATAGGGCTTTGAGCAATCTAGGCCAGTGGGAGGGAGTCCTTGCCCATGGCAGAGAGTTGAAACTAGATGATCCATTCCGTGATTCTGTCTTTTCCCTGCCATGGGTTTATGAAGGGAGGAGGGGGGAGGGTTTGCATTCAGCCAAGTCATCTGGAAAAGCACATCTGAGAACTGACTGCTCTGGAGACTGAGTTCAAAAGAGAAACCTGTCCCTCTGTCCTGGCTTTGCCCTGGAAGCTTGAGGGCAGGGGTTCACAGTGGCCTTGTCAAGCTGCAAGACCTGTGCCAAAAACCATCAACTCTGCATTCCCACAACCCATGGAAAAGTAGTGTATCACGTGAATCTGGCAGACAGTTTCAAATGCTTGCAATGCACTGCTCAGGAGGTCTAGCTGCTGTAAGCAGCACAGGAATCCATCTGTCCCAAAATGTTTATTAAAACTGGCCAGAAGATGGGAAGCAAGCCAAAACACTGTTAAGTCTCTTAGATGCTCCATGCTTTTCAGCACTCCTGCTGTAATATTCCTGCTCCTTTCTCAAAGGCTGTCTCAGGGCCTGTTACTCCAGAAAAACATACGTAAGAGAAAAGAGAGCAAAAGAAAGCCATCTGAGTATATAAATAATCACATTTAAAATGCAGCCTGCTTGCAAAATGGTTCTGTTTTACAAAATATTCAACCTAATTTAGTCAGTGAAAGCACCTGCTTCAGGTCTTGCCTTTAATGTTCATTCTGAGGAGGAGGAGGAGGAAAAGTTAATGCAATGCAAATTCTCGCCGAGAGCCAATACTTTTAATTATTATTTTGGACTGGTTAGAAAGTGCAATGAGGCAGGTGGAGTCATTTCATACTTCAGATGTCTCTACTTTGTAATTTAGGAAGTCTAGCAATATTTTTATAAATGCCATACCATTCCCTTTAAAAAGAAATAGTACTTTTACAATTTAAAAAATGCACTGCAGTCTCTGAAAAGCTTAAAATTAAAACGTGGATATATACTTGTACTGACTTAAAAGCTATAGGTCCAAATGGAACAATGTGTGATTGCAACTGGATTTGCTGAGTCCGGTTCTTTGAAGAATGAGGAAAAACTGCATTGCAGAGATGTGTCCTCAATCAAAGCAATTCTAAAGAGTGCCTAAAACATCCCTCCTTCCAAATGCCAGTTACTGGTAGGACCTAAAATCCAAATTATCAGAACTAATGACTATATTGAAAAAAACCAAACCAACAAATAATTTACCAACTAGAATTTTGACTGACATTATTTTGCATAAAGTCATATAACCAAATCTTGAGAACTATTTTATTTGCAATAGTTGCTTCTTGGGAATTATTTTAACCACTTTTCTAACTTCAATGTTGGTTGTCACACACCTAACATCCACTAGTATTTTAGTGCATTTGATTCCATAAATGGCAGTCAAAATGAGCGCCTACTCTGTCACTATGTAATGGTATATGAAAAAGGCATGGCAACTCCTGATGCTGGGACAAAGGGACAGGAAAGAGGCATGATAATTCTCCCCCACTCCTCTGCTATCCCTTCTAAAAATTTCCATCCTGACCAGTTATCAGCAGTATGACAGGACTAAATAAACCTAAAATATAACAGCTGAGCAGCCAGGGAGTGGAGAAAATGGACAGCTGTCACTGTGGGGACCTGGATCCCATGGAGGTCACAACCCAAAAACTCCAAAAAACAAGGAAAACACTCACACACACTTCAGGAAAATAGCTAGTGCTACAGAGAAGATGCTGGGGGTTTTATGAGTGTGAGATACTCAGCATAGAGCTACACTTTGCTTTGTCTTCCTGGCTTGTACAGAGGCCTGTGGCCACCTGCACCTGAGCTGAGGTGGCTCCTGGCCCCCGAGGCCATAGCTAGGGAGGGACCCCAGTTCTGCAGCAAAGGACTGCATTCCTTTCCCTTCTCACTTTCCACAAGAGAATTAGGTACATACCCTGCAGCCAGCTCTTGAAACTTCTGTCCTAAAATGTGCTTAAAAGCTATGAGTTTGTGTAAATATTTACTTTCTTGAGGTGGTGGGTCAAAAAAAAAAGATTGAAAGAGACAAACCTCTAGCAGAGGTGACTGATATGGAAAAGGGTGGAAACACAGTACCAGTGTCAAAAAAACAACCAACGGCAATGAATATAGAATATAGAACTCACATTAATACCTTATCAGTCATCTCAATGCAGCAGTATGGTCTTTTTCTAACAGATTAAAACAACCAATCTTATGTTAACTTGGACTTTATTTGTCCCTTTGAACATCAACTAACTATTCCATCCGATACCTAAGATTGAAAAAACATTTTTTACTTCTGATTTTCCCTGGTGTGAAGCGACCAGCCATGCAGTGCCTTTCTCTCCTGCATGCCACTGACATGAGCAGAGAATTCCCCCGCTGAACAGGTGGACCAGTTGGTGCTTTGTTTTCTGCTGAGAAACTTGATAGCCACTTTCTTATAACAGCTGCAATAACTCCCTCCTTTACCCACTGACTTTAACAGCTCAACTGCTAAAGCTCAGGCACTGGAGGCACAGATAAGTTTTCAAAGCAAATAAGAAGTAGCTCATTTTCCTGAAACGGAGCTGAGCACACGGGACGGAGACAAGGCAGGGGGTTTCACCCCAGTATGCTCAGCTGTTTAAACAGTTTCCCTTCTTGGGTGATCAGTCTTACGGTCATGCAAATGAAGAGCGGGGGAATATGGTTGCTGTGAAGTGGAACAGGAGAAAAAGTACAAAAAATTTAAGATTAAAAAAAAAAAGCAGCAAAAGTCTGACTTATGTATCATTACACCCAGGCACATGTTTCACATTCACCTTACACAGCAACCAGAACATAGTGACTCAGGGACAGAGACTCTGGTCCTGCTTCCAGCTGCTCCTGGGATGTCTCAGAATTCACCAGCAGCCAAGGGCAACACCAAGTTCCCAGACCTTATAAGGGACAAACGAGCCAGCCCTACCAGGGAACTTGCACCCTAGCAGCCAGATTAATCCCTCTTTCCCACTTGCCATCCCTACAAATAAAACTTCCTCCACAAACACCTAGCATGAAGTTACAAAAAAAATACCCCCTTACTGCTGGAAAAGCAGCTTTCACGGTGAAGGAAATGGAGAAAAGGGAAGGCTGTGAACCAGAGAGCTTCCCATAGGATGAAAGTTGCTGTGGCAGTCAGCCCACTTTGAGCAACTTGAGAACTGAGGGCTGTTGAGGGGTTTACATAAAGGCTGCGGTTCACTTCACCGAATTCTTGCTTTTTGTATTTTCCAGCACCATATCTATAGCTGTGGCCTACAACTAAACTAAACCATCTGGGGAAGGAAAAAGTGTGGAAGCTCTTCCCCCTATCAATTAACTCTGCAAGGAGGCACACCAATCAGTTGTGCATGGAAAATAAGTAAGACTTGAGTGACTAGTTTGGCCCTTTTTTTCATAACTATTCCACATTTAGAACTATGCTTGTCTGAAAGACCCACAGCAAACTGGGAGGTTTAATATGGGCCTAAGTTTTTGGTTAATCAAACCATCTGGTTTGTTTCAGAGTCACTTTGTGAATTTAAAACACCTTTTAAGATATTCTGATGCTCATTCTGTAATTATACATTCATGCTCTAGACCTCAATGTGAGCAGCTAGACTTGTTTGCAGACAGTGATTTTGTTTAGTCAAATTGAGAGAAGTCTGCAAAGAACTTCAAGGAGATTTAGTCAAGCCAAAGGGAAGGCTAATATAAAGGCACACAAAATCCATTCCTGAATAATGCAAACTAATGCAAGCAGAACGGGGGAAAAGAAATTCCTGTATCCCACAGAGCTCTTTTAATTACAGGAAAGTCCTAGAAACATTCTGGGTGGTTCTGTGAAAGCTGCTGATCAATATGCAGATGTAATGAAGGAAAGGGTGTGTTGAAACAGTGAATCAGTGGAACAGTCACAGCATCCCTTCACATCCATACAGCTCAGAAAGGGCACCATGTAATTAGGCAGAGGTAAGAGAACAAGGAAGATAATTAAAGGCAAAGAATCATCTCTCATGCAGCCAAGCTGGGAAAAAGAAAATCAAACAGGATTCTTTGTGGAACTTCATGCAGCAGAATGTGACAGAATGTCTTGGTGCAACAATGAAATATGCATCGTATTTGCAATGACTTGCAGAAAAAAAAAAAAAAAATCTAAGCTGGCAAATGTAATGCTACTCACAAGATAGTTAAATTATTTCCTACACTTCAGAAAGGAGGTGGTCATAAACAGGTGTGACAAGAACATCCACAGCTGAACCAGTAAGTGCAAAGGGAAGCTGGGGAGACATGAAGCCTCACACACCAGCATTGAGCACTGCAACTTAAAAGGCCTGCAAGAACCCCCAGAGCGCAAATGACTCCAGGTTTTATCTGTGGCTTTCCTGCACCATCTTAGAAACCCCCTGCCCAAGAGATGTGGGACAATGGCCATGCGGATACTGAGAAGGATGACAGGCATGTCACACCATGTCACTGCTGTCCTACCAGCAACCTGACATCCCCTTTTCATTAAGGACTCTCCATGATGCAAAGGCCAACAAATGCAAAAAAGCCTTTTGCTCTTTCTCTGAAAAACGCCTATTTTCATACGTTCATAACCATGGAAGGGTAGGGTCGGAAAGGACCATCAGTGATCATCTAGTTCAACCCTCCTGTCAGAGCAGGGTCACCTACAGCAGGTTACACAGTCACATCCAAGCAAATTCTCAGTATCTCCAAAGAAGATTCCACAACCTGGGTAGTCTGTTACAGTAAGTTTTTCCTCATGTTCAGATGAAATCTCCTGTGTTCCAGTTTGTACCTATTACACCCTTGTCCCATCACTGGACACCACCAAAGAGTCTGGTCCCATCCACTTGTTACCCATCTTTTACTAATTGATAATTAATGATGAGACCCCCCTCTCAGTCTTCTCCAGCCTTAGCAGAGCCATGTCTCTCAGCCTTTCTTCATAAGCTAGTGGTGTTTCATTCCCTTGATCATCCAAGCCCTTTGCTGGACTCTCCCCAGTACTTTCTTGTCTTTCTTGAACCGGAGATACCAGAAGTGGACACAGACCTCCACAGTACACCGGTTCAGAGGGGGAAGATGACCTCCCTCGACCTGCAGGCCTCGCTGTTTTTAACACGCCACACGTTCTTCTTTTCAAGTATTTCCAGCCCAGGCTACTTCACCTGAGAGCAGCAGCTGCCATTTTTAACCTTGCCCCCCAACGAGAGGGTATTCCTCCTCCCTCGGTTACCTCAGGAAGTCTCACCCCAGAACTGTTCCCTTCCCCTCCCACAGCGAGGACTCACGGGCTACGCGTCTCCCCCGTCCCCTCAGAGCCGGGCCGCGGCCGTGCCACTCCTTCTGGGGTCCCACCTGAGCTCGAGCTGGTCCAGGTTCTCAAGGAGGCGGCTGGAGCGGTCCGCCATGGAGGTAGAGCGGTAGAAGCGCCCTCGGAGCTGCCCGGCGGATTGCTGCTGCTGCTGTTGCTGCACCGCCGCCTCACTGGCCTTGGAGCTGATCTTGGCCTGGGCCATAACACCCGCCCGCTGCCCGCGGCGGATCCTCGCTGCGGCTGCGGCCGCTCCCTCCCCGCGTCCCGCAGGCGGCGGCCAAATGCCGGCACCACGTTCGTGGCCGAAAAAGGAGTCCGCCCCCCGCCGCCGCCTCAGGCCACCCCGCCTCCGCTCTGCGGCCCCGGCGCCTGGCCCCAGGGTGGAGTGAGCTATGTGGGGGCTCGCGGTTGTGACGTGAGGGAATCATCAAGGAGGTGGTGGATGACACCCGGGGGGGGTTAAAAGCTCCAGGGATCAAGTGTTTCTTGCATGCTGGTGACATCTCGGGGTCTCTCCGTGGCTTGGAAAGCTCTTGGGGAGCCGAGTCCACTCCTCACCTCTGCTGCTCCCCAAGAGCTTTGCGGACCACTGAGAGACTTAGGGCGATGAGTATGTCATTTCCCCTTCTGCTCTGTGAGGTCCCATCTGGACCATTGTGTCCAGTTCTGGGCTCCCCAGTTCAAGAAAGACAAGGAAGTGCTGGATAGAGTCCAGCAAAGGGCTATGAAGATGATCAAGGGAATAGAGCACCTTGCTCTCGAGGAATGGCTGAGACCTGAAGGAGACTGAGAAGGGATCTCCTCAGTGCTTATCAATACCTAGGGTGTCAAGAGGATTGGGACAGACCCTTTTCCATGGTGCCCAGGATAGGACAAGGCGTAACAGGCACAATCTGGAACACAGGAAATTTCATCTGAACATGAGGAAAACCTTCTTCACTTTGAGGGTAAGAGAACTGGAAGAGGCTGCCCAGAAAAGTGGTGGAATCTGCTCTGGAGATATTCAGAAGCCACCTGGATGTGCTCCTGTGCACCGTACTGTGGCAGGAGGGTTTGACTTGATGATCTCTCTGAAGGTTCCTTCCAACTCCCACCAGAAAACCAGACAGTAAGAGTAACAAGTTATTCAATAATATCTGTATGAAGTCAACTTGAGGTGGTAGTAGCTGCTATGAGGATGGGCTTTTCAGAATTGTTCCACGTGGCTGGGTGTTTTGCTCTTTCATTAAAGTAAGCAAGAAAACCTACCACCACTCCACTGTTGTTTTTCATATAAAGCTATATACCTGAAAAGGTGAAAAATGGGAAGGGGAAAACAAGAAATGCTCTAAAAGTCCAGCAGCAAAAAAAGTAAACCAGAGACAGCCCTTTCTCCAAGTAGAATCTGCACAGCATTCCTAAAAACAAGATACTTGAGATATTCCCACTAACAAAATATCTTTCTGTTGCCAGCTGTAAGAGCCAAATGACTACCTACAGAAAAGAAGCCATTCCACTAGCCCTCACTGTCAGTAAGCCATCCAGGCTTACTGCAAAGAAAAAAGCTCAATGTTCTCTTTCTATACAGAAAGCAAAAATATATCTATTTCATAGCAGCCAAGGCCATGAATCTGTTTACAGCTAGTAATGACGTATTTCGACATCATATTTAATTTGGCCATACAAATTTGTACCTTCTCTCTTGCAATCACCCACTGTACCAACTCCTCAAAGAACTCACATGGATTCTCTCATGTTTCCAGCTCCTGCTGGGAACACTGGTTTCAGCAATTCAAGTCATACACAGGCTTCACTTGCCCCTACTGTGAGTATCTAAAAAGGAATTTGCTTATCCTGAAATTCCAGGTTTGGGCAAGTATACTGTGGCTCTAACAGACCAATTTTTGGCACCCGGGGAAGAGGGACTGGGTTGCAGAGAGACTGTTTCTTACACTTAACCCACAGGAATCCAATAGAGCTGTTTTCTGAGGCTCCTCCATTCAGGAGGATAGGTCCCACACACTCTCATTAAATTAATTGCTTGAGTTTTCTTTGGTTATGTAGTTGGTTAAGTAAGGCTCAGTGCCTATAAGCTCATGGAAATAACTTCATTTGAACAGTTGTTACATCCATCTCTCTATGGTCTTTATAGAAGATAATTTAAAAAAAAATAATTCTCACCCCAGAAGCAGTTAGCAGCCATGACACACAGTTTGCAGCTGTTTTTTGCCTAGGATTCCTGATCTTCCCAAGCCAACATATTAAGTACCAAATAGATTTGGTTTAAAAGCAGAAATCAAAATAGCTGAACAAATACATCTTCCTTGCACATGGGCTGAATTCCACACTGGTGGAAGCTGTGGTAAACCACAGGCATGGAACAGCTTTAATTGTATTGAAATTTCCCCATACAATTTCCCCACTTCAGCAACAAAATGGCATTTTATCTTAGAAGTGAGTATAGCACAAACACTGGAATCAAAACACAGGTTTATAAGCAAAAGTGGTCTAAGGGAACAAGTCTGAGCATTACTGTGTGCAACCTGGGATATTTTCCAATTAGAAACTTGGAAAGACCACGAAAACTACAATTCCTGCTTTCTACGAGGGTAGTTTTCCTTGTTTTCTCTATTTCTTGCCAAGGTATATAAAAGGAGCACTTGACACCACTTTTCCAAAGTAATAGATGGCCAGAAGGACAGGGTTCCATCTCCAGAAGATGGGAATTGTCACACAGCTGAACTGGGAGAAACAAAAGGCAGAGAAGAAGTTCTTTGGGATCACGAAGCAAGAGGAGGAAGAAACAAAACAGAAATTGTGGTGAAAAAAGGTGATGGTTGGGTCAGACTGCTACTGCCACGCCAATGTTCCCCTATCCTCACCCCCTTCACCTACACTCCTGTGATAGCCTCCAGAGTCCTGCTTTAGCTCTTGGCACCAGGGAAATCATAGGTGTCCGTCTCATAGTTTCTGCACTCTTGCCTCAGCAGAGAAGCTGCCGTCTCTTATTTGAACTACAGAATTTAAAAATGGTGTGCCAAATGCAAATCAGAGCAATACACAAAAGATTTTCATGATGGTAGTTATTAGATTAGGCACTAGGAAGAAATTCTTTACTGTGAGGACAGCAAGATGCTGGAATTGGTTGTCAGAAGCTGTGGATGCCCCATCACTAGAAGTGTTCAATGTCAGGCTGGATGGAGCTTTGAGCAACCTGGTCCAGTGGGAGGTGTTAACCACCATGGCAGGGTGGTTAGAACTAGATGATACTTAAGGTCCCTTCCCACCCAAATAACTCTGTGATTCACATACACAAGGTCCCTCAAGGTAGCAGAAAAAGCAGCTTTCCTAGGTCACAGATATCAGATGTAGCTGTAGAAGTCCCTGAGCCAGGGAGAAGATCCACACTGAAAGCAATTCCAATAGCCCGATTTGTAAAAAGCACCTTAGTTTCAGCTTTGCCTCATTCCAAATACTGTTTTATACCTTGTCACATACCCTAATGCCTATACATGAGCTGTCATGGAATAGGATCAAAGAGAAAGTCCACGCCCAGAAATACTGTGCCAGATTGTTTTTCCTCCCCTCACCTACAAGAACTTCAGCTGAAGAAACTTCTTCATAGGCAGGTATTAAGGAATCACAACAGTTCTTGTACATACCAGATGGATGGAACTACTGCTTGGACCAGCAAACCAAATCCAGCTTGTAGCTCCCCAGCAGTCTCCTCAGCACCATGACAGCAGCAGGAAGATGCATTTCTGAGGTATGTTTTCCATGAAAATAAGCATCTCATCAGGCTGCCCCCTTACTCAGCACCTGCTGAACCTGTGCTGCCGTGGCTTTGCTGCGATTGTTACCACCACTGATTAAAGGTAGCCCTGGGTTTGCCTCTACATGTTGCAGTCATTTGGCTGTGCAGGAAAGCCCCGAGGTCCCAAGCCTGTAAAGAAACCTGAATGAAGCCCTCTATCTCAGAGGCAATGTGACAGCTCCTATGACCATTTCAGGACATGCAGCAGCTTTTTTTTCATAGAGAGGAAAATTGTCAGTAAAGGAACCTTTGAATTCTGTACAGCTGTAGATGCTCAGGCAATTGCAGATGTTCAATGAAGCTCTGAGCATAAAAAACCTGTAAGGACTCTCAGAAATTGGGACGCTGCAGTCAGTAAAAGTAAGCCCTCAGTTTTACAAAGGGAACTTTCCATTAAATTTCTATGCACACAGAGCTTCACTGTTCAAGGACACAATTTGGCTGTACTTGCCACTTCCCATAAACTTTGACTTGTTTACATCCCCCTTTATAATATCTCAAACCATATTACCTGACCCAGATTCTTACAACTAAGCTCTAAAACCACATAAATTCAGAAGTTCTACAGGAAATTTGAGGTTTAGAAACATCAAAGGAATATGCAGATACAGACACTTTAATAAAGCTACGTAGCTGCAAAGTGCCAGAAAGTATCTTTGTGCTAATGTCAGCCAATTTCTCTAACTCAATTTTGAAACAATTCGTCATCCATCCTCCTCACCACCTTCCAATTTACAGCAGCCACTGTAAACATTGCTAGGATGACACAAGCAGATGATGGAACACTTTCCTTTTAAGAAAGAAATCAGCGTAACTTCATACCTCTATAAACCTCACCTTATTTGGTAAAGTTTGGGTGAAGGTTTGCATTTTGCAACTGCTACAAGGACAGTACAGGCCCCATCACCCAAAAACATGTACAAAACAAGTAGTACACAATTCACTAACTTATATTTGGTTTACAATATATTTAAAAAATATTATTAAACTGCAGAAGTGACCAGGAAGACACAATGTTTTAGTGCTCCAGTGGCTTTCATCACAGTTGCACCAACTTATCTGGCATCTCATCTTGTCTCTGAAGATGACCAAATGAGGGGTATTGTTTGATATGAACGAATTTGGCTCACAAAGGACCAAAGGGATAACAGCCTTGCACCAACCTCAACTTGTCAGTATTTCTGTTCTGCAAAATTTTGGCATGCACCATAGAAAAATTAAGAGCAGCAAGATGAATAACCGATGGTAGCAAGGTGGTGATCAGGGTTTTTTTCCCCCTCCTCACTAAAGACAAACAAGAAAAAACACCAGAGGATTACTTCACATTAAGGAAGGGTGAACATCACCACAAAAGCAAATTCTCTTGAAAAGGGCAGGACAAATCACTTCCAGTGCAAACAAAGGATGCTGGACAAGCTCTTCGTGATAGATGAGTTGCGCTTTTAAATGCAGACAAATCTGTCAGCATATGCAAGCCAAACCTCAAGAATTTCAGCCAGTTAAACAAGATCCCCAGCCAAAACTATTAAATTCTGAAACATAACCATTTAGAAGACATCTTTTCTAGCTGAAGAACAAGGTGCAGTACCACAAGATGTGGGTGAATAACAAGTCACATGTCTGTACATGCCATGTTTTAACAATGCATTTTTTCCTGCTCTTCGGGAAACAAGCATCACAAGCCTGTGAAGGCAGGAAAAATTTGCAAAGAAAAATTTCAGAGAGTTAAGAATCTCAAAGAGATCGAAGAAAATTAAGAAGAATTTCAAGACATCAATAATTCTCCAGGCTACTTTTAATACAAAAAGGACAGAGACTAGAACTCCCTTCAGGTGTTTAGCAGAGGTGTTGAGGCTGCTTGCCTCATTAAGTAGATGAGGGAGCCAATGTGACTTGTTTAACAACTGCGGCTCCATGTATAGAGAATGTGTGCACACATGTTTTTTAATGCAACCAATTAAGTCATGGCCCATCAGGTACAAGCAAATTTAACATTTATGACAGAATAAAGTGTTAGGAGGAATAAAGCACATGACCAAAGACTAACACAGCAGACTCAAGAGAAACTCATCTATCCAGGTTTTGAACAATTTGTTGAGTTGAGGTAGGAACTTTCTGTAAGCTGAAGCATCTTTTCATGCAAAATAAATTTGCAGCTTTAGGGTCTGCACCAAACAAACCACAACAAACCTGCCCAAAGGCTCTATAACTTGTAGTGAAGTGGTTTTGAGAACAAAGATTTTCTATCTCATTCCACACTTCATTAGAAGAACTTGGTGTGAAAAAAATGTTGAACTGATTCATCTTGAGTCAGCAGCTAAAGGCAACTCAAAAATCTTTCAGAAAAAGGCTTCCTCAGCAGCACTACAAGCAATGCACCCACATATCTTAACAGGTCTGAGACTAGCAATGAGCAAGCAAGTAGCAGGAACAATGTTTTAGTGCTCAAGTGGCTTTCATCACAGTTGCACCAACTTATCTGGCATCTCATCTTGTCTCTGAAGATGACCAAATGAAGGGTTTTATTTGATATGAAACATTAAGAGGTCCCATCACTCACTCAGCAACACTTGTGTGTCAGAGGCAAATGGAGGGTTTGCACAATGTAAAAACTATATTCTACTGTTTGAACAGCTTCAAGCTGTATCTCTGCTAGTGAGACAACTCACTAGATTCTTCACTGATTTCTATTTGTTCCAAAGATGGCAATTTTACCAGAATCATGACTGGAAATCAACCAGTGCCAATTTCACAGCTTTTCTATACCACCATGACACACAGCTATAGTTATTCCAACTCTTTGGAATCAACAGGGAGATAAATCTAATCTTTCCCATATCTAACTCTCCACAAGAAGTTTTTTTGGTTTTTGGGGTTTTTTTCATAATAAATGTTTAGATCTACAGCAATTAGAGACAAACTCATGGGATAATGAATAATATTTTAAAAAAAAGCTGTCATTTCATTACACTAAGATTTCTTACTAATTGACAACAATCATTAACTGAAGTATAATGGGATGGTAAAGCTGGAGAGCTTGCATAGGTATTTTTGAACAAAGGAACTGAGAAAGATGGTAGAGAATTATAAACACAAAAAAACTACCTTAAGGACAGTATAAAAATAATTACCATGTTTACAGTCATTTATCCAAGGCTACCTCTTCATGAACAAAAGGGAGAAAAGATGATTGTATAAAGGAAAAACACAGCTTAAACTCTCCACATCTACTCCAAACAGGAACCAGAACATTTATTTAGTTTCTGTTCCCTTAAGAAGTTGTTCCAGCCTCAGTTCAATGAGAAGAGTCCAACATGTCAAACTAAGCTATTAAAGCCAACACTCCACCATTTTACTATTGAAAAAGCATACACATCTATAAAATAAAGCCAACAAACTAACTGTACAGCCTGTAGTCCTAATACTGATGTGGACAAAATTACAGACTGGCCACAAGGAAGAGTCTGGCCATCTCTTCAATTTACAAATCTGAGACCTAACCGTCTCTTTATAACAAGATTAGGTAAGGCAAATCCAAGATAACTGGAGCTTGCTATTTTTATCTGCTGCAAAGGCCACATGGAGAAGTCAATAAAGACAATGACATTTTGTGCAGAAAAATTTGATATCTGAACCAATTTAAAAAAAAAAAGAAACAAACAACAACTTAGAACCCCAAAGACCAGGCCTACTAACTAGGCCTAAAAACTAATACAGCTAGGCTGGAAAGAATTAGCCATCACCCATTAGAAACAGAATATACAGAGACTTAAAAATAATTTTTATAGTACACCGTATATTGCAGCATATATCCATAAATTCCAGCTTTTCAGCAGCATGATAGAAGACATCAGATTATAAATTTAACAATTTAAGACACAGACGTATTTTTGAAGTGGTACTTCTGAACATTTGTGGATAGATGAAGCAGCTTTCAATTTTGTGGTCAGTTCTGATGACATAGTGTTAGTCTGCTGAAATAATTTCATTTACATTTCCTCAAGGCTTCTCTTGATAGCTTCTTTCAATTCTGCGTCTTCCTCTGCATAAACATAAAAGTCTGATTTTAATCTCAAACTATGGCTGATAACTAGTCATATACATAACCACATTAACATTACTACATAAAGTAATGAATTACTTCCATGGGCAATGACAGCAGACTGCAAAAAAGGCAGACAAACAGACTGATTTCCCTCCTTCTGTCTGACGCTGTCTTTTCAACACTTCAAAATGAGTTACAGACTCTACAGCCTTCCACTTTATTAACTATGGGCAGCCCAATGATTAGTTTTAGAGTACAATGCAATTCACATTTAATATTTAAAAAAATACCAAGATTAGAACCCACTACATAATGCACCAAGAGAAATTAAGTATAAAACCATAAAAAGACAGACACAGAAAACAAGCAGAGAACTTTCAGTATTTTCATTCCAGTTCCTCTTCAATAGATACTCCTTTTCCTGCATTCTAACCTGGCAATACTGCTGTGAAGTATGAGATACTAAAAAGGTCAGATATAAGTAGAGGGAAAAAGCCAACATATCATCAGTAAGAATAGTGCAGATTGGAGCTGTAATATTTCTGACAGTGAGGGCAAAAATTACATCGCTCTTATCTGACTTCACAACCTCTCCTAAACATCTTTCATAATACTCAAAAAAAGCTCAATTTATGCATTGTATTTATGTTGTTTTGGGCACCAACAGGTCATTACTAGTGACTTAAATACTGTAAGTTAGATGAGGTTTATATGTACAAGTAAACATGAATACCAATGTAAAACGGAGAGCAGCTTTCATATATGTTGTCACTCTTGAATTATTTATCTCCTGATTTAAGAGGACACAAGCATGCCCATTCAAAGGAAAAAGAAAAATTACTGATTTTAAAATAACTGATTTTAAAACGCTTAATTATCCTCAGGCTGATTCATGCAGGATTTGGAATAGAAATGGCATCAATGAATGATCTCTCATGTCAGCAGTCATTGCTAGAAAGTCTAAGTTAATAAGTATATGTGATACTAGTGATAAAAAAGAGATAAATCAGTTTTTGAAAGGAAAACATTACATGGCTACAGAAATCAATCAGATTTTAAAAAAATCAAAGTTAACACAAAAAACCATTTGCAGACAACTGCTTGCATTGAAATATATTGTCAATTAGCCACTAAGCATGTGCAGGAATCAAAGCTAACATGCAAACAGTGCCAAACAATTGCTAGCAGTATGTAGTGAGTTCCACAGCGATACCAGGACTATCCTCCATCCCCTGGAGCTGTTGAAGCAGTTTTTTCAGCCTCCTATACTTGCTTTTTGCTTTCTCCTGTTCTGGTAGTTGCTAGTTCTTTTCCTTATCTACCCCTTGATTTTCCCATCTCACTCCCTTTTAGCCTGTGACAGCTGCCATTAGTCATGCAGACAGCCAGTGAATGCAGCTGAATTCAGGCTGCTTCATAAGGTCAGCAGCACCAGCTGCCTTCAGCAGCACCAGAAATGGCACCTCCTGTGTGTGCCTCAAATGCCACTTCTATCCCTGGTGGAAACAACCAGGGCAGACTTTCAGTACCGTAGACGATTATGTGGGACTTCACTAAAAATTGGTAAATATGTGACTGAATAATTCTGGGAATGTACGATTGAGTCTTATCACTGACCTGATACAAATTATATATTTTTTATTTCCATCACGTAGGAAGGCAGACTTAAGCCTTTAAACAATGGAATCTTTTCAAAATTCACTGCAGTCTGCCAGCAAAAATTAACGAATGCATTGTAGGAACACCACCGCTAGATCTTGTGAATAAATCCACAGCTCTTTTGGGAGACCAGAGGACTCTGCAGAGATGGAATACCTGATTTTATACTATATGTATGCAGATGTTAAACTATTTAGACATTCTCCTCTGAGTCAGACATATTAAAATGGTACAAAGTGAGCTCAGTCTAATTGCACAATACCCCAGGGTGCACCAATAAAATAGATTTTGAGGCTGGGGGCATACTTCTCAGGTTAGGAAATTATTTATTATCTATAACTCATCCCAGTATTCTCAACTACTCAAGATTGCCCAGCACATTTTAGAGAGCACTCCTAAAAAGTCGCTTGCCATAAAACTGCCAAGTTTAATTTTTATTCTTTCCACAATTAACAGCACTTCAGTACACAAGATTAGTAAAAATCAACAGACCTTCCTGTTTCTTAGTGTCTTCTAAGCTCCTCTTCATTGTCTGTTTCAGATCTTCGTCCTCTTCACTATCTGAACCTTAAATGCACACATGAAACATGAATTACATACACATCGCTTTTTGAAAAAAAAAAATAGTTAGTAGTCCCATCTTGCATTTCTTGTACTGTTTC
Source organism: Turnix velox (assembly GCA_013400935.1). NCBI lineage: Eukaryota > Metazoa > Chordata > Aves > Charadriiformes > Turnicidae > Turnix > Turnix velox. The sequence goes on along the minus strand of VZTY01032172.1, from coordinate 6,747 downwards.
ATTATCACAGGTTGGATTTAAAGAAGTATATCTGAAAAATCAAGATAAAAACACATTACAGTGGTAGTTTAAGACAGTAACTCATTAGAGCATTACTTTTTGGCTACTTTCTTCCTTTTCTCCCCAAAATCTAGAGGTGGACTTCTTCAATTTCATATTAGAGCAGTAAAGAAATACTAGCAGCAGAAGCTACTGTCAGTGTCTACTTCATTTGATTTTTTGCAATATTCAGTTGTTTGGGTTTTTTTAAATCTATAGTACATTCTACAAAATGTACCAAGGAATTAATTATGGGAAAAGTGCTATAGTGCTCTCTGCCTACATAATTCTCAGCTGTATTTTGTTGCCTAAATACTCCATTTGAACAATGGAGTGCTGTAACTCAACTGAACCATGTGATTCAGCAAATGTTCAAGTCTCCCATGAGAAAAAATTTGTCACTCTTAATTTAATCTGCTAACTTATCACAACGATAGCCAAGCCCCACCAAAACTCCACTATCTTTCCATTTCTAAGGAACACTCTTCATGAGACTGGTTCCCAGCTCCAGCACAACAGCCTTATTTTGGACTGTCTGGTAGGGATCAGTGTGCCTGAGGTCTGAGGTGGCGTGGGGGTTTTTGTTTGGTTGTGTTTTTTTTTTTTCCCCTCATTTGTTTTAGACAGAGTCTCAGTAAAAAATAAACAAGTCGATGAGTCACGTTACATATTCATTCTCCTGCTACAGGCTATTGCTATTTTGGGATATGGTCTCTGTAATGAGGTCTTAGAGCATTTGCAATCAACTAGGTCTCCTACGGTCACATTAACTTCCCTGAAAGTCATCACATTTATTACTACAGCAGTGTTCTCCGATTATGTTTACCAGCAAAGACCATTCCACTATGGACATCTAATTTGCTAACTGTGCTGTTTCTGGCATTTTAAATGACCTAAGTTAGGTATTCAAAGGGACATGTGCACTTCCTAAAAAACCTCTGACACATACGCCTTATTTGAACAGCAATGTTGCTGACTTCGCCAATTCCAAGAATACTAACTCCAACAGCTGGTATCAAACAGAGATTGGGAGTCCACAAAGATGCCAGAAATAGATGGATACACACTGAAGTTGAAACGATCTTTTCTCCAGTCACTTGGCAGACTCACCGAATTCTTCTTAGAGCTGTCTACTCTCTCTGGACAAAAGAGATACTATTTTTCACATCTAACATATCTGTAATTCTATAATTCTATCTTACAAAGCAAACAAATCAAAAGAAAAATAAAACAATTTTTTTTGTTATCTTTCAGACTAGAAGACAGACTGCTCTAAGAAGTCTACTCTTAGATGTGTAACAGCTGAAGCAATAACTTCTAACTCATATGCTTCTCAGCATAAGCATCATGGAAGAACTAAGCTTCTGTGGACAATAAGGCAATAGTACAAGAGAGTCTCTGGTTTGCTACCATTAAAAAACAAATTAACTCACCAAAACCAAAAACTCACCAAATTAAGAGTGCTTTTCAGAAGGCTTCTGGTGGCTTTTTTTTTTTTTTTTACAATTTGACAGAAGATGCTGGCAAACAGGCAAGGCAATATTCTGATTGTAACACTGTGTAAGTGGTTAAACACGAGAGGACAGAAATAGGCAGAAATCCAGGAGTTTACTTCAGATATGATTTAACTTTCTTGGAAATGGTTATAGACACAGCTCACATTCACCATAGAAGAAGGTATGATAGCAACCCACTGACACATTGTTGGGGAGGAAAGCAATATTCTGCTTACTCCTAGCTTCTCCTACCCAGACAACAGGCTAACTTGACAACCCTTTTTCAGAATACAGCAGGCAAAATGACTGTCAATTAAGACAGTTATAAATGCTAAAACAGAACCTGTAGACAGAATTACTTTAGTCCCTTAACCAATTTTAAGATTCATGCTATGTGTTAACTCAGGCCTCAACTTGGCAAAATGTTTTGCTAGTCACATCAATTACAACACTGTTATTACATGGGACACATATTCGTACTGGAACAGAAGTACATGCAAATGGGCATGCAAAATGTTAAAACACTTAAAAGGATGTTGCCTGCACAATGATTTTTTGCTGCACCTGATATGCTGCAACTAAACTACTTGTTAGTTACAACATCACAGAGAGCAGGTTTGTTTAAAGCGCATTTGAAGGCGCCATTCCACTGCCAGAAATTATGAAATTGGAAAACAGTTAGTACTGATGATCTTTTGTTAGTATGAGAGGAAAAAAATAAGAATCAACTTACAGTCAGATGTGGTCATGAAACATTAAAAGTCTCACAAGGTAAGTTTTGCCTTCACTGACCATTATTAGCAAGATCATATTATTTAACTGTAGTAATGCACAGGCAACTTCCCATGAATGCAGCTGCTTGACTCTGAATCTCTGGTGAAAGTTGGTGAAAGTTAACCTATTAAGAGGCTAACAAAGAGGCAAATCTTATTTAAGAGCTTTTCATGAAGGCCTGTCACTATCTCAAATTACACTGGGACTTTCCTTATCCCAAAACATACATTTGTCCTCTGCGGTCCCCCTGCCCCACCTTCCCCCTAAATCTACACAGTGCAAAGACTCAAGGCACAAAAGCAATACAAATTAAGTTTCAGAAAGTTTTGATAAGGTTCTTTGCGAATCAGGAACAAGGCTGTAACAGAAGAAAAGCCATCTGCAGACAAAAAGCCTAGGCAGAAATATTCCAACAAATAAAGGGGCAGAGGTCGGACAGCAAGAACTATTAGTGTGGTACTCATGATTTATTAATCAAAGAGAAAGGAAGACGAAATCATCCAACAGATGCATCTTCAAGTCAGAAGACACCAAGCTGGTCTGCCACATGGGACGAGTCATTGAGCTTGATCTAATACAGATCAAGCAGAGGGCCTATACTCTGTGACTGAACTCTGGTTTCAAAAGGTGGTAAAAGTGAACTCGATGAGATATCACAGAAATGCTGATGTTAGAAGGGGCTATGGAGGTCATCTTGTCCAGCCTAACTTCTACTCAAGCAGGATTACCTAGAGCTGGCTGCCCAAGATCATGAACAGAAAGGTTCTGAACGCTACCAAAAAGATACTGGAGAGCTCAGAACTTGACAGTTATGGCTTTACCATTGCTGAGCAGAGGGAGAAGATAGCCTCCTTCAACCTGCTAGCAACAGTCCTCCTAATGCAGCCCAGGGTACTGCCGGTCACCTTTTCCATGAGAGGATGCTGCTTGTTAGTGGTCAACTTTATGTCTACCAGGACCTCAGTGTCCTTTTCTGCAAAGCTGTTTTCCAGCAGGTTGATTCCTGGTCAGCATATATTGATGCCTGGGGTTGTTCTCCCCAAGTGCAGGACTCTGCACGTCTCTTCTTTGAGCTTTACAAGGTTCCCATCAGCCCATTTCTTCCCTGCTGGAGTTCCTCCAGACAACAGCACAATACTTTGGGTGTATTATCTGCCACTCCCAGTTTTGTTTGTCATCAACAGGTCAGCTGAGGGCACATTCTGCTCCACCATCTAGCTCGTCAACTATGACAATAAACAGGACCAGTCCCAGCTCTGATCCCTGGGGTGATCTGCTGGTTACTGGCCTCCAACTGAACTTCATGGCACTGATCATGTTCCAGGTCTGGCCATTCAGCCAGTTTTCAATCCACCTCACTGCTGGCTCATCCAGCCCACACTTCATTAGTTTATACTCCTGGTACTGCTGGCATCTTCTGATGTAAATGAGTACACTAAGTTCAGAATAACCAGACATACCCTGCCTCTATTGTAAAACACTTCACATTCTGTAGCTCCAAACTCCTCTGGGAACGGAGGAAAAGCAATTGACCAGTTCCTCAAACAGAAGATTTTAACATACAGCCTCTTCTGTAGTACATTTTTTTACATAAAAAACAGCCAAGAAAACATGAGCATATCTATTCTCTCAAAGAAATCCTACTACCCACTGTCGCCCTTACATACTGCTACATTCCTACAAAAAACCCCAAGAAATCAAATTCTGGATGAATATAGAGTTCAAAGATGAGAAAGATTAACCCTATAGATGGCAGCAAATGTAGTGATTTTTTTGACATCTCAAGTGTCTCTCATATAATCCTGTTCTATGAAGAGACTGGCTGGGTTCTGCAGAATGCAAGCGCCACCCACTGTCCTGACATCAAAGCATCACAGCTTGAATTTGGATTAGCTGCCTACAAGGCTCAACATAATTCCTCCCCTCTATCTGACCCTATTCGCTTGTAACCTCTCTAGTTACCACCATTCCCGTAATGATTTCCATCAGGTTTACTGGTTCCTCTGTCTCAGCAGAGATTTAATTTCCATTACCGGGCCTTAGTCCTTCTCTCTTGTCACACAAATTCTTAACACACCTCCTAACTACGCTGCTTCCAATTGTTTCTCCTACAAAGCAGGAGAAAGTTCTCTCAGTCTTTTCAGTAAATCCCAACCTCATCTGTTTGCAGTGACAACAATTATTGCATTTAACTCACTGTTTTTCCAACAACTGAGCAATTTATTTTTACAGCTGATGTCTGAAGTTTTAGGGACAGCATTAAAAGTTACCTCAATCAGAATCATAGTAATTACTTGAAGTGGTACAACCCAATCCAACGCCAGCCCACTCACTGCTTGGCACAATTTTCTCCCCCTGTCCAGGCTAGAGCTTTACAACTGACATCTGGGACACGTAAGACAACATACAGGAAAGAAAGGAAGGGTAAAAGATCAGATTATGTTCTGCTCCATTTGCGCACTTGAGTCCTGTGTCCTCTACCACTTGGAAAAAATAGTGATAATCACTCACTCCACACAATATATAGATTGTGGCCCAAAAAGCCACACATTTAGCTTTGAGTGGGTGTGTTCCTACCTAGTACTGAATCCAAGTACTTTCTGTCCATCTATCTGTGCACACATATGGAGTCAGCTCACTAGAGTAATCTGCTGTGAAGTGTGAAGCTTGTAGTTTTCAAATCTGTTATTAAGTCACTGTTCAATTATTTTGTTAAATCACGATGCAAACCCTTAAACCATTTAATCATTAAGTGCCACTAAAATTAATCTTCTTGATCTGCCTCCAATCATTAATAAATTAAATTGCTACTAAATCATACCTTTATCAAATACTTGCATTAATGACAATATTTAACCAAAACTTAAAATCAGTACCCCATCCTTACCTTTATTATTCACATGCCTTTAGAATACTGCTCCTTGGCTTCCGGAATCCTTTCCTTTATTCTTTACTTCAGTATGTCCCTGGAGGAAACTCACCACATACACCTCCCCCAGTACTCATTGCTCTGATCTCCACTTCTTTATTAACATCACCTGTAAGTCTAAGTACAACTACTTTCTGCTCAGGGTTACCCAGTGCAAAGATCACCTTTCCTCCAAGCAAAGTAAAGCTTCACTCTGTTTACCTCCCCCTAAAGAACACCTGTTCATTTAAGTGTAGCATGACTTAAAAATAAAGCTCTCAAACTTCTACCCTCCTCCAATTGCATTTTTTTGGAAACTGTGGCAAATACCATCATGGCTATTCAGACTTTCATTTAATCTTCATCTTCAAAGATCTCTAAAATTCACAGCCATATTAAATTAAGCCTAGAATATTTTTTTTGTGTGATTTGACCATGAGGTCTCCCCAGTTCCTCTACAATTGCTTTTCAGACTCAATATCATGGGATTTACAACACTGCTTTCTCCCTAGGGCATACACATACATTTACAGACACACACAAGAGATGCTACTGACACATGAAAGCCATTAATCACTTTCTGTTGTAGCTAAACCTAAGGTTACAACTCAAGGATGACTTCCTTATCACTCCCTACTGCAATAGGCAACAACAGCAGTGTAAATAATGGACTAGATTCTTGCTAGAGTAACAATCACTCACTCATGGTGCATCATGAAGCAGACGCTCATGCCCTTCCAATTCTGCCTCTTTGAGCGCTGGAGGTCATGACCTGTGTTAACTGAAGGTCCAGAAAAAGTAGAGAATAGGGGGAGATGTTTTCGTACTAGCTCTTGACAATTCATGAAAACTTACCTACTGAGAAGGCAAGCAATTACTGGGATAGTGGGAGCTAGGAAGCTTAATAGCATTCATCAAAATAAAACTAAATTCTGTTCTTGCAAACAAACTTCAAACAGTATAATTTCAAACAACCTAGGTATCACTGGGAATGGACTAGGACCACAGGGCAGAGGGAGACCGCCGGCAATTCTAAAAAGGAGAGTTCTGGCTCCTAAGTCAGCACTGGTAAGGGAGCAGCTTAAATGCCTGTATCTCAATGCAAGGAGTACGGGGAATAAGCATGAAGACTTGCAGATATGTACACACATGAACGGGTATGATGTCATTGGTATCACAGAGACTTGGTGGGACAGCTCTTATGATTGGACTGTTGGAATAGATGGATATAGACTATTTAGAATGGACAGGCAGAGGAGACAGGGAGGGGGAGTTGCCCTCTACATTAACGAGCAACTTGAGTCCATGGAGCTTTGCTTTGAGACAGATGAGCATCTACTAGAGAGCTTGTGGGTCAGGATCAGAGGGAAGGGAGATGTTGTAGTGGGAGTCTGTTACAGACCGCCTGACCAGGAAGCAAAAGTGGATGAAGCCCTCTATCAACAGCTAAAATCAGCTTCATGCTCACAAGCCATGGTCCTCATGGGTGACTTTAACCATCCCAACATCGGAAAACATGGCAAGGCACCA
>VZTY01032169.1:0-11861 GCA_013400935.1 Turnix velox | reverse complement strand
CTCCCCCCTCCCTTTTCTTCTTCTTTTTCTCCCCCCTCCCTTTTCTTCTTCTTTTTTTCACCCCTTATTCCTTTCTGGGGCCCAAGAATAGGAATTGGTCCATTCCCAGCAGGATATTAACTGCTGCTTTCTTAACTGTTCTTGCCTACTTGGATGAGAAAGTCAAGAAGAGAAAGGTCACGATGAAGATTCCTACTGGGGACAGGGATTATACAATCTGCAATTAATTTTCCTTTTTTTTCTTTATTGGAAGCCACATCAAGGCCCTTTTAGCCATCAAAGGGATGCAACCCTTCCTCCTGCTCAGAAGAGGGAATATCTGGCTGCTTTTACATAACTCACTGACTCACTGCTGGCATCCAGCTTTATTTTGACCACTGCACATATGGAGTTTTGATTGTGGTGGGAGTTATTTCTCTTGCTAAATAAAAGTTGTGCTTCTCTTTTTTTGCATATATTATGCCTGACTCAGTCCAGATTTTATTTTTTTTCCCCTTGGCTTTGCTGTGTGTGTCTGTGTTTACAGGCTTGTTGCTGCAGACAGAAAAGCATGTGTGGATCACTCATTTTTATTGTCTCATTTTATTCTCATTTGTGTTACTTTCCCTCTCTGGAAATAAGGTAAGGACTTCACTCACCAGGTTGCTGCAGGTGCTTAATTCTGCTTTATAACCCACTTCCAGGCTTTAAAATCTACTTGTAAATTGATTTTTCACACTGTCAGCTGAAGATCTTTTCCCTGATAACTCCTCCTGTCATAGCAATCTTACTTTTGTCTCCTACTACCCACTGTCCTTGACAATACTTAACTAGCACTACAGGAATAGATTTCACTTGCCTTACCCATGGCATCTCAACCTGTGTCAATCACACTGAAGTTTCTCTTTTAAAGGGCAAGAAATTCTACCTTCTATGCAAAATGAAGAGATATTCAGCTTGGATAAACATCCAGATATCCTAATCTGGGTATCCATGGGAATATCACCTCCCATTAATAAATATTTGAATTTTTGACTACCAGCTTTGTGTAGTAATCAGTGAGGAGAGTGTGAAACATGTGATTTTTACTCTCTAAGCAATCCAGTGTTTCTTTTATTTTCTCTTTGTTTTTTCTTTTTTCTTCTTTTTTCTTTTTTCTTATCTTCTTTCTTTTTCTTTTTTTAAAAATTTTTTCTTTTTTTCTTCTCTTTTTTCTTTTTTCTTTTTTTCCCTTTTTATTTTTCCTTTTTTTCCCCTTTTTCTCTTTTTCCCTTTTTTCTCTTTCTTTCTTTTTTTCTCTTTTTTTCTTTCATTTTTTCCCCCTTTTTAATTTTTTCTTTTTCTTTTTTTCATTTTCCCCCCTTTTATTTTTTCTTTTTATTTTTTCTTTTTTTTCCTTCTTTTCTTTTTTCCAGTTTAATGGAACTCACTTTCTGGGGAAGAATTATTCCAATTTCTGAAAGAATTGCAGAGAAGAGAAAGTTATGTCTGTATCACACAGAATCACAGAAGATCAGGGATTGGAAGGGACTTCAAGAGATCCTTTAGTCACCTATTCCTCCCAGAGCAGGATCACCCAGATCAGGACACACAGGAAGGTGTCCAGGTGGGGTTTGAATGTCTCCAGAGAAGGGGACCCCACGCCCTCTCTGAGCAGCCTGGGACACTCTTCTCTCACCCTCACTGTGAAAAAAAGGGGTTTTTTTCTTATCTATAATCCAATTTCTTATATACAATCCAAATTTATAGAGCTCCATGTATGCTGTGACTACCCAAACACTATAGGTGCCATATCAGAGAAAGGAGATTTCTACATGAACTCTCACTAAGATTTGAATCACTCTAATCCAGTGAGGCTCAACTGTAGAATAGTTTGAGTTGGAAAATACCTTCAAGATCATCTAGTTCCAACTCCCCTGCCATATGAGACCTCCCACCACACCAGCCTGGCCTTAAACACCTCCAGGGATTGAGGGGGCATCCACAACCTCTCTGGGCAACCTCTTCCAGTGTCTCACCACTCTCACAGCAAAGAATTTCTTTCTTCTCTCCAGTCTAAATCATCCCCTCTTCCAATTTACATCCATTATTCACCCTTCCAAGAAAAATAATGTTCCATCTCCAGTGTGAGGACTATTTTTTCCTCACCTTCCCTCTGGATCTTACCTCTCCTTCATTGTTTTGTACAACAATTTGAAGTGATAAAGATGATAAACATGCAATCTTTAGCATCTTCAACTTTTCATTGCTCAGTCTTCCTCCCTGTTGCCCATGAAAATCTTTTTCCCATAAAAAGTTAAAGGAAATCTCTTTTTTCAGGTATTAAGTGATGTAGAATTGATTTAGTTGGGAATGTAAAGGGTAAAAGGAATAGTTTTCTCAGGTATTAAGTCCTACAGCTGGGAATGTGTCTGTACCCAGCAGGTAGAAAGAATCACAGGTAATTCTTTTGAATATTTTGAGTATTGAATCTCAGCAGTGCAGGAAAAAAGAAAAGAGGTTTGATTATGTTGATCTGCCTTTTTTTCTGCTGTGTTTAAAGTGATGATGAAATGACCCCATCCCACATTCCCATTCAAGTTCTTCTTGAAAACTTTTTCACCCTCAGCTTGAGTAAATATTTCTTGATGATCAATAAACAGGGTTGATAATTGCTGGGAGGAAATATGGCAGAAATAACCAAGCATCAATGGAAGGGTAATGAATAGAAAAAATAGAATAAACCACCTCAAATCAGAGTTAAAATGCTGGAGGGAAATCTTTATAACCAAAGTTTGGGGGGGAAAAAAAAATAGCTTTTAATCCCAAATGGGGCAGAACAAGAAGGAAATAAAGCAAGGAAATAAATCCATGCTGAACAGCAGCTCAAAAGGCAAGTTAACAAGTTACTAGACCATTTTTTCCCAACTCATGGGATATTAAAACAGAAAGAAGACATAGTCACGATAGATTTTGACATCTATTTTAATGTCTAGCATTTAATAGATAGTTGCAGTCTCCCTTATTCCCTTATTTTGAGGAAGCCAGGGCAGTTTCCCCTCAAGGTAAGTTGGAATACTCTGAGTTTTCAGCTCTTTGTTGATTTATTGGGTTTTTTTCCCAACTCATGGATATTAAAACAGAAAGAAGACATAGTCACGATAGATTTTGACATCTATTTTAATGTCTAGCATTTAATAGATAGTTGCAGTCTCCCTTATTCCNTCAGCTCTTTGTTGATTTTTTGGTTGGTTTTTTTTTCCCCCCCCCCAGCCATTAGCTGCTCTGGAGTCTCCTGCATATCTTTGTTCTTGGCACATTATTTTCTTCTCATCCCTCTTGACAACACTTTGCTGTTGCTGACAGGAGAGTGGACATGTTTTGAATATCTATGAATGTTTAGTACCCTGCACAATGGCCAGCAAACTGGGACACTTGGGTACCAGCAGGGTAAAAATAGAGGAAGAAACAGAATTATCCACAGACAAAGTAATCCCTGAAGTGCAGCTCCATCCAGCTGCAGCATTTTAGCTGAAAGACCTCTCTTGGCTCTAAGTGAAATGTTGGCTTTTCAAGCAGAGAAGTCATTTGTAGGCATGAATTTTTACTTTGATGAACTTATTAAAGCATGAAACTAAACACAGAGCTCAAGTTCAGGTCAGATTTTTTTTTATGGCTCCACACAGAGAATCATTTATCATAAAATAGTGGGTTTAGCCTGTTTGCCTATTGCACTTACTTCAAAGTAATGTCTTACTCTTCTTTTTAATAACTAGTTTTCCAGTCAGTCCCTAATGTTTTTAGCACAGCTCATTAATATCAGCTCTCTCCTGCTCTCTCTCTTCTTGCTTTCCAAATTAATTAAGCTGGTGGCACATTAAGCACAAGGCAGAGGCCACAGCTTTATTTATGCAGGAGACAATAGGAGCATAAATCAAGAGGAGTAAATCCTAATGTGTTGGAATTGACCTTATGAAGGCACATTTTGCCAAGTGACAGCGACATCTGCTCAAATGGAAGTAAAAAAAAAAAAAAACCAAAAAAATCCTACTGAGACAAGATTTATCCACTCCTCTTCAAAATATTGCAGAAATTTCTCCTCATTTCTTAAAGCCCCTTCAAGAACCCTTTTTGATAGTTATCATCCAATCCATTAGGAGTAAGATTTCCCTTTAGGTGTGTGTGGTTTTTAATCCACCCTGAAATTTTAAGAATTTTTTTTTAATATTAAAATATGGGATTGCATTTATGACAGCTGGTATGGTCTGTCCCTTCTGTTTCTTTTATTTCTTAAAGGAAGTCTCCCCTCTGAATTATATACTCTTATGTATATATAGATTTTGCTGAGGCAACATCTCCTGAAGGGAAGAAAAGGGTTGTCAGGGGGTCCCTGAGGTCTAAACATCAACCTGAAGGGTGTTGGGAGACTTCCACCAGCATTTCCTCCTGTGGACAAGAAGGAATTTGTTCACCTCCTGGAGATTTTTGACTTCTCTAACAGAATAACACACTGGTTGGTGTTAAAAGGGACCTTCAGAGATCATCTAGTCCTTCAGAGATCATCTGCTAGAGGTCATCTAGAGCATGTTGGACAAGAACATGGGTTTTGAATGTTTCCAGAGAGTCCATCACCTCCCTGGCCAGCCTCTTCCAGTGCTCTGGCACCTTCAAAGACTTTTTTCCTCATGTTGAGGTGGAACTTGATGTATTCCAGTTTGTCCTTTGTCCTGTTGCTGAGTATCACTGAAGAATCTGTCTCCATCCTGTGGACACATGGCCTTTAGATATTGACAAGCATTGATGAGATCCTTTCTCAGTCTTCTCTTCTCCTCCATCTTGTCAACACATGGCCTTTAGGTATGGACAAGCATTGGTGAGATCCTTTCTCAGTCTTCTCTTCTCCTCCATCTTGTCAACACATGGCCTTTAGATATGGACAAGCATTGGTGAGATCCTTTCTCAGTCTTCTCTTCTCCTCCATCTTGTCAACACATGGCCCTTAGATATGGGCAAGCATTGGTGAGATCCTTTCTCAGTCTTCTCCAGGCTGAACTGACCCAGATCTCGCAGCCTTTCCTTGTAAGAGAGGTGCTCCATTCCCTTGATAAATTTTATGGCCCTTCATTGGACTCTATCAAGTAATTCCCTGTCTTTTTTGGAACTGAGAAGTCCAGAGATGGACTCAATGCTCCAGCTGTGGCCTCACCAGGGTTAGGATGATCTCCCTCAACCTGGTGACCCTGCTCTTTTTAATGCACCCCATAAACCATTTTCCTTCTTGACCACAGAGAAACATCTCTGGCTCAGACTTATTTCCACATGCAACTGGCATCTTGCTCTCCCCCCTCATGCCCCAGGAGGAACAAGCTCCCTGGTTTATAATCAAACCCCTTCCCATGTGCTGTGCTTAAACAAATGCTCCTCAACCCTTGGGGACTGGCTTTTTCTCACGGGTTCTGAGCACACTCTTGGTTGCTATTTAAAGCCATAATTCAAGTGAACCTTCTTCACATGTCCAGGCAGGTCTGTGAGATGTGTTCTTGTTCCATCTGTCTGGCATGGTTTTGTTTAGATGAGGTCCCCTCCCTTCTTTCCTACAGCATAGCCATGATTTTCTCCTCTCCTTGGCCTCAAACCACCTCCCAGAGTGCAGGAACCAAGGAAGAATGGATATAAATTAGAAGAGGGGAGGTTCAGGCTGGAGAGAAGAAAGAAATTCTTTACAATACACAGTAAAAATATTTCCAGGAAAACACTAAATTAAAGGTACTATAGATAGTACAGACTTGATTCCTTATTGAAAATATAACAAAAGAAATTGCTGGATTTAATGAGCTTTAGTTTCTTATTGTGGGATGAAGCTGGAAGAGGGAATATGAAAGGGATTTGTGTCTAGTGGGAGAAGAGCACACCTTGGTTCCACTAAGGGTTAGTTTTGCTGTATTTCTGCCAGGGGAAGGCTCTGCATTGTCAGGGAACAACTCTGAGGTGGAGAAAAACTCTTTTTCTTTGATCAAAGTGGAGAAAGGAGAGAGTTATCTCCACTCCTACCAAAAGACAGGTCTGTTTGTCACCAACTTGAACATCAAACTGGAAAAAGGAAGATTCAGGCTGGAAATAGGAAGGAAATTCTTTACTGTGAAGGTGGTGAGACACTGGAAGAGGTTGCCCAGAGAGTCTGTGGATGCCCCCTCAATCCCTGGAGGTGTTTAAGGCCAGGCTGGATGAGGCACTGAGCAACCTGGTCTAGTGGGAGATGTCCCTACCCCTGGCAGGCTAATAGAAAAAAATAATAAAAAAACTGAACNCAACCTGGTCTAGTGGGAGGCAGGCTAATAGAAAAAATAATTTAAAAACTGAAACAACTTCAGCCAACCCAAATTTTTCAGCTTAACCTAAGAATAAAGTGGTTTAGACCAAAAGAAGAAGGTTGGAACACTATGATAGTGGACAGGCTGCAACTGAAGTGTCACTAATAATGGGGTTTTATTGTGGAGGAAGCTGCAATGATAGTAAATTTCATTTATAAAAGTGCCTTTCTCAGAGTCTTGGGGTGTAAAAGCAACACAGGAAAACAGATCTTTCAAAATCTTCTTTGAAAAGCAAACTCCACAGCCAGCTTTCCAAATATAAATAGGAATTTTGTTTCACTGTAAAAAAAACCCACATACTCAAAGCTCAGAAACTTGCAGTTTTTGAATTATATTTAGGACAAAATCATGAATCAGGATATTCTGACCTAGAAATTCAAGCTCCTCAAAAAGAAAGAAAATAAAAATTGAAGAAATAGGTCCTGATATTCCCAGAGACATCATAAATAAGGGAAAATACTTGAAAGTCAATAATATATGCCAAAGAATAGGGAAAACTCCAATGTATTTTAATATTTTCATACTTTTATATCTGTAGTTTTGAAGGAAAATCTTTAACTAGTACTAGACTATGTATATTTAGCACTGTGATGGCTAAAACCATCACAATGACATAGGAAAAAAAACCAACTGTACAATGTAATAGGAAAAAATATTCTTTGACTTGTGATCCCAAAGCCAGGATGCTGTGATCCTTCCTTGAGGGCATCCATATAAAGAAAAAGGTGTATCCTTTTCTGTGCTGGAAAAGGAACATGGACTTCTTGTGCTTCACATCTCTCTGCTGAAAAGATGAACTTTGTTCCTTGCTGCAGGGAAGGGAGGAGTTGGGGATGCTGCAGAGAGGGACAAATCAGTTCTGACCCTTGAGGATGCTACTGGGGCTCTCTATAGGAAAGCCATGAGCAGAATAATAAAATCTTCAGGGCTCTAGGAAGCAGCAGGTCACAGAATCACAGAATATCTGGATTTGGAAGGGACCTCAAGAGATTATCTAGTCCCATCCCCCTGCTGGAGCAGGAACACCCAGATCAGGGCATACAGGAAGATGTCCAGGTGGGGTTTGAATGTCTCCAGAGAAGGAGACCCCACACCCTTTCTGGGCAGCCTGTTCCATGTATGGAATGGCTTTATACAGGCACTCAACTCTTCTCAATATGCTTTTCCCCTATTACAAGGAGAATGTTCTGGCTGGAAATAGGTTTTCTATGTTCTTTCATCCTTATGGACTCCAGTATGTCTGTGGGATAAAGTGTAGCTACAGAGGAGAAAGGGTATCTCAAGCAGGGTGTTGTGGCCAAATCCTAATTGTTGACTTGGTTGTATGAGTGATCTCAAATTCTTCAGTGGTATTTGTAGGGAACAGCTACAATCACAAAGTTGCTACATCATTTGGTTTATTTTTATTGGGGAGATTTAGACTTCCCTATGAGGACAGGCTGAAGGAGTTGGGGTTGTTGAGGCTGGAGAAGAGAAAGCTCAGGTGGGACCTCAGAGGAGCTTCTCAGTCCCTGAAGGGGGCTACAGAAAGGCTGGGGTAGGACTTTTTAATAGGATACGGGATGGCAGGACTAGGAATAACCTCCAGGGATTGAGGGGTATCCACAAACTCTCTGGGCAACCTCTTCCAGGGTCTCACCGCCCTCACACCAAAGAATTTCTTTCTTAGTTCGCGATATCGGCTCCCCTCTTCCAATTTACATCCATTACTCCTAGTCCTAGCACCTAGCAGAGGGGTGCTCCAGCCCTCTCAGTTCCCTGATACATCACACCAAGACCAAGTAGTGTAGAGGAACAAGAAAGGTGGTCTCCAGGGGAGAAAGGTTAGATTTTGGGATGAGGTGGGACTGCTCCTGGATGCTGCTGAGCATCTGTCTCTCATCAACTCACAGTACTGTCAGCTCAACCCAATGACCCCCAGGAAAGTTATCTATCCTCTTTGTTCTCCTTTTGGGCTCTGTACCATCCCTTGCTTTTGCTTTTGGTCTTGGTTTATTAATGATCCAACCTGCTTTTGCAACTTTCAGCTTTATTTTGGGCTGTACAAGCTGTCTCATGGCTCCTTCTCTGCATTTTGAGGACATTTGTGTCCTTCATACCTACAAAGCAAAGACTTTGGGAGTTTGGATGCTCATGGCAGGAATTTCAGGGACAGGGTTTTATGGGACATCCTTGAGGATGTAGGTTTTGCAACCCATTACAATAATTACCTGTATTCTTCACTGTGATGTACTTTGCTTTAATGTGGCAAGGGGGGTGGAATTAGATGATCTTCAAGGTCCTTTCCAATCATTCTATGTTTCTATCTTATTTATGTATGTACAGAGAAGGTTTTTTTTAATAAATATGCTCCAAAATATCTCTGTTCCTCACACACATATAGAAAAGGACCAGTTGCAGCAGCTGAGGTCATGAAGGCAGCTAGAGCATTCTGCACAGCATCTGTACTCTTTACTGCTAAAGCTATTGCTGGTAAAGAATTGTCACAGAATATCCTACAATCTGCCACAGCCTTTGAAATATTACAAAACATTCTTTTTTTAATGTTCCAGGAAAGCAATAGAAGGTTAAACCTCAACTGATTCCACAGAATCACAGAATATCAGGGATGGAAGGGACCTCAAGGCATCACCTAGTCCAATCCTCCTGCAATTTATGATGAGAAAGCCATCATTAATTGTTTCAAAATCTTGTAGATGAGAGTATTTTTTTAAATAATGCATATTTTAAATGAAATTGAGTAGAAGCTTCTTTGTTTATGAAAAAAACAAAAAGTCAATTAGGTTGCTTTTCAAAGCAATCTGTTCCCCACGTTGTGCCTAAGGGATGCTTGTCTCTAAAGAACAAGTCAGAAATGGTAGCAGTAAAAAGAACTCCCCCCCACTATTGTATTGTTTTAATGGTCATTTTAATTTTCCAAAGCAGCACAGCAGTTGCTCATTTCTACATCTGAATCATGGTCAAAATGCCCACTGACCTCTTCCCCTGCAGTCCTGGAGCCAAGACCAGGTTGTATTCTGTGGTGTTTCACAAGGTGGTGAGGGCTGTCTGCCAACCCCATTACAATCTTCTATTTTGAGGTATGAGAAATGCTCTTTTGTAGAAGATAAAGCTTTCTGGGAGGCAGCAGCAGAGCTCAGGAGGTGAATAACGAGTGGGTTTTATGTCAGTGATGGCAGCACTCCATGAACTCCTGAACTCATGTACAAAATGTTCTCCACATGCCTCATTGATACAGACTATTTGATTGCAAATGTGCTCTCTGGTATTAATCAGGAGGTTGTTAATCTTTATACCATCATGGGTTGTGACTAGACTTTTCCAGGAGGTAGGCAATGTGGTAGGGAGCTGTTTTGCATAGATCCCCCAGTAAATGTGCACTGGTCATCCCCAAAGGTAGCAAAATACTGCAATAAAGACAGCGTGGGAAAACATCTTCTACTTTTCTCTCTTCTCTCTACTTTCTACTTCTCTCTTCTCTCATCTTTCTCTCTTCTTCTCTCTTCTTTCTTCGCTCTTCTTTCTTCTCTCTTTTCTCTCCTCTCTTCTCTCTTTTCTCTTCGTTCTTCTCTCATCTTTCTCTCTTCTTCTCTCTTCTTTCTTCTCTCTTTTCTCTTCTTTCTTCTCTCTTCTCATTTCTCATCTCTCTTCTCTCTTCTCTGATCTCTCTTCTCCTCTGTTCTCTCCTCTTTTCTTCTCTCTTTTCTCTTCTTTCTTCTCTCATCTTTCTTCTCTCTTTTTTCTTCTCTCATCTTTCTTCTCTCTTCATTCTTCTCTCATCTTTTTCTCTTCTTTCTCTCTTATTTCTCATCTCTCATCTCTCTTCTCTCATCTCTCTTCTCTTTTCTCCTCTGTTCTCTCCTTTCTCTTCTTTCTTCTCAAATCTTTCTTCTCTCTTCTTTCTTCTCTCTTCACTCTTCTCTCATCTTTTTCTCTTCTTTCTCTCTTCTTATTTCTCATCTGTCTTCTCTCTTCTCTCATCTCTCTTCTCCTCTGTTCTCTCCTCTTCTTGCTTCTCTCTTCTCTCCTCTTTTTCTCTCTTCTTCTCTCTTCTTTTCTCTTCTCTCTTCTTTTCTCTCTTCTCTCTTCTTTTCTCTCTTCTCTCTTCTCACATCTTCTTCTCTCTTCTTCTCTCTTCTCTCTTCTCTCCTCTCTTTTTTGTTGTTTTTTTTTTCTTGTTTGGTTTTAGTTTGATTTGTTTTTCCAGCAGCTACATCTAATTTTTTTTGTTGATTTCAATTTGCTCTTTTAAGTTTAACCGTAACTCTTCCTCACATCTGGTGTGGAGTGCTTGGAATATTCAGCTTTTACTTCCAAACTTTAATTCTTTTTGATTAAATAAACCAACATCTCTTTACTCCTACAAAAGATTTTCTGGCTCTCTGTTCCACATTCAGCTGGAATTCCCTCTTGCACCTGAATGCCTTAGAAGTGTACAGAGAAGTTTAGAAGGCAAATATTACTCAAAGATTATATTAATCCTCCCCACCAGTAGTAAAAAGAAGATATTTTTCCTGGTGGCTTTTTCCCTGATCTGTCTTCCCCTGGCAGCTGGCCATTTGGCTCAATGGGCACTCCTGGCACTGCAGAGATTCCTTCTCTAGTGACCACAATGGGCTGTTTAGAAGCTGTTTGTAAAACCAGTTCAGAAATTACTCTGATTTAACCTTGCCCAGCCACAAAGCCTGCTTAAATACCAAAGCTGTCACTCACTGTCCTTTATCCCACTCCCTGGCAAATAAGGAGCCCAAGGTTGTGTAGCAGTGATTAAACAGCACCCAGGAGGTTTCAGCAGCTGGCAAAGAGGGGCTGCAAGTGATGACTATCCCTTCTATCCATATGTTTTTCTATTTGATAGGGTTTTCTGCCATGCATTTATCATGCATTTTAATTGATCTTTGCATTAGCCAAACACTGAGCATGTTTTCAAGGTCAGGTGCCAAATATTTAAAATTTTTTCATGCTATGTTGTTTCCTCATCTTCTCACCCTCCTTTGCAGATTATCTATTTTCCATTTAAAGTCCCTTCCAACCCCAACTATTTTATGATTCTATGATTCTGCATCATCATTTGTCCTTTGATGGACCACACAAACACTGCTCTAGATCATAGAATCCATCTGCAGCTGGTTTTAATGTTTTTCAGTCAACTCCTAGCTGCATAGAAATGGAAATTCATCTATTTGCAGGTTGGATGGCAATTCCTATATTTGGTTGGCATATATGGTTTTTGTTCCTATGATTTAATTTGTCCCAGCATAAGGGATGATGAGTGAATTCTCCCATTCTCCAGTCAGGGTTCCTGCTCAGCTTCAGTGCTAAATATTTACTTCTACATCTTTTTGTTCTCTTTAGAATGTCATCAGTTATCAATAAAAGTTCTTGAAATATATTTAATTAGCTGTGTTCAGGAGATGCTCGTGGAATCTGAATTGTATCCCTTCCTTATTCTTCTTCTTTGTCATGTCTGAAAGCTACAAACATCTCCAGTGAATCCCTGATCATTGGATCTTCTCTTCCCTTCCTTCCTTC
>VZTY01032164.1:28502-55350 GCA_013400935.1 Turnix velox | reverse complement strand
GCTCAGGGCTACTGTTTGAGTGCTCTAATCTTTTGTTAATTGAAGCCTCTATCAAAATTACATTTCCTAATATCAAGTCCTAGACATAAATAGATGTTTTCTGCTCTTAAGTATTACCTCCAAAACAATTGCTTCCCACATCTCTAGGGCTCCAGAAGGCATTAAAAAACAAGCATTGTTGATCCATAAGCCCTTTTCAGTTTTTGGATATAGGCTAGATTGACTTACTGATTTACTGATGATTTTTAATGGCTTGATTTTTCATTATTCTTTAATATTTTTGCAATTAAGTGTTTCACTGTTATGGATAATTGTTTTGAAAAAATGTGAAATGACCAGCTGTGATATTCCATCATGATGATTGATAGTTCCTCTATTTCAGTGCACAATTTCATAAGTTACTTTTGTTCCTGAATATCTGCTGCTACCTGCATTCATTTGTCTCTTCTGTTCTTTTCCTTCCTTTATTGGTTTTTCAGAGCATCTGGGTTCCTCTTTATATTAATTGTTATAAAATTTCCCTTTTATTTTTTTATTTAGGTTTTTTTTCTTTTTGGTCTAGCACTTCAGTAAAGCTGTTTTAAAATCTGCCATTCTTATATTACATACACTTGTAAATAAATCTCTGTTCTTAGTCTTAGTTTCCTATCTATGTTTTTCCACTGATTGATTTGATTTAGAATTATTTTCAAGTTTGAGAAATAGTTCCTGGAAAAAGTTCTCTCTATGTATACACTTGGATATGCAAAACATAACAAACACATACATAATTGTTTATGAATGAAAAGGTGAAATTATGTGACCTGATCACTTTTTAATGAAGAAACATTAACTTGTAATTTTGCCAGCAGTTTTTCTTCATGTGATAATATGAGATCCAGAATTCCCTGGCTTGGATACATTGTGTTTTAAGGCATTCTTGAAATTCCAGGGACACTGAAACACTGACAACATGAGGCCACCAAAAGTCAACAAGAGTTCACAGATCTCTACAACATGGGCTGTCATTTTCCTGGCTTAGTGGAATTTTCTCAATTGTGGAAAACATTCTGTCTGGAAAAACTACTAGGCCTATATTAAAAGTTCAGCACATGATCAAGAACTTTATGATATAAAACAGAATTTAAGCACATTTTAAAATTATTCTATAGTACACATTATTCCCTAGCACCCATCTGGAAAAAAATTACTGATATAGAGTAATTGTTGCCAGCAGATACTATCCAAATGTTTAAAATTAAGCACATGTTTAATTAAGCACATCACTGCTACACTGCAGTATGTCTTCAGACAATAGTTTGTTACACATTACAGTACAACATCGATGAGTAATTAAGAGGTCATTTAGAGCCTTTATCTCTCAGAGCTGGCTTCTGCGATCTTTGCAGATGAAATACTTGTCGTCTATTCTCCCCTGACTTGATCTGCCAAAGTACTCTCACATTTTCAGAAAACAGAACAAGTGAATGATCCCACTTGATCATGGGACTATTCCTTATGTTTAATGACCTTACTGATTAAAGACTATAAATAGCAGAGTAACACCACAAAAACTAGACACCCAAATTTCTGCCATTATACCTGCCATCTCACTTTCTGAAACAGAACTTGTCAAAGCATGTCAGTGTCCTGGCTAGCACATCTACAACTGCTTAGCAGTCCTGCATTGAAATAGTTCCTCACTGAAAATGTAGCTTTCCTGATACCAAAAATAGCTGTAGGTCTGATGATGTTTCAGCTACATTGATCAGTGCTCCTTGGGTCGTGGAGTGAGTGTCTAGAGAAAAATACTGTCAGAGAGATAATACGTACAAGCACTGATACAGAAACACAGAAAGGCT
The DNA here is from genome assembly GCA_013400935.1 of Turnix velox. Classification (NCBI taxonomy): domain Eukaryota; kingdom Metazoa; phylum Chordata; class Aves; order Charadriiformes; family Turnicidae; genus Turnix; species Turnix velox. Next base: position 53,509 of record VZTY01032164.1, on the reverse strand, counting down.
GATGTTCACAGCTTCACCTGAAAAGGGAAAAGCCTCCTGCGGAGAGTGATTTACTGCCCAGGGCAAAGTTCTTCTTTCTAGCCCAATGAATATTTAATTACTTACACAATGTGAATCAATGGCAGCAGAAGAAAGTGAGTCCTAAACAAATCTCCAGTATCAATCAGATGGAGCAAGGACTTGACCTGTCTCAAATACCCTAAAATGGTGTTGAGTTACTACACTGCTATCAGTAGAGATCGGAGCTAGATTTTTCACCCCATTTGTAGATAAGGAAGGAAAAATATAAACAGGAGCTTGAATATTAACATATGCAGCCCTTTTGTTGCAGCATTATAGGGCAGGACTGGAAAAAAATGTGTATCTCACTTCTTGAAGAATGTGGAAGTAAAGATCAGAATGGAGATGAGCTTCTTTCAAAGCAGAAGCAGAAGTAACTGCAACCATAGTAATGAGTTTGCAACCACATGTGCTGTACTACCTGCATTTTGAGGGAAGGGGCTGAGGCTCTGAAACCTTGGACCACTCTCTCCAGAGCAATTGTATCCTTGCTGGTAGCAAGAGGGTGCAAAAAAGTGTCAGTAGCATTTTTCCTTTTCCCTTCAGGTTGTTTTAGATTGGAGAAAATAAATCAAAATCTCTGGTAGGAGAGGTGCTTGGCATCAGAAGGCAAAATGAACGAACAAGTCATCCATGAGTGTGAAGCTTAAGAAGCAAGTGGGCTTCTGTGCAGCACTGGTGACTTTCTTACCACTAAATCAGCTCCAATACACCTTACAAACCTTGCCTTTTGTGATGTTGTTGATGTTGTTTTTTATTCTTAGATCACTCAAGTCATCAGTTTGATTTGTGGATTGTTCAGAGAGAATTATCTCCAAAAACGTGTGAATTGCAGATACATGGTGTGCAAAGTTGCTTATGCAGAAATTAGAAAAACGCAAAGAGTAAACAGAGGTTAATGCAAGAATTAAACAATATACACTGCCAATTAAGGAAGGACAAAAGTAAAAAACCTGATTTGTACTGGCCTGTTGAAAATGCCTGTCAGTCCTGTGGGGTGCCCCAAGGTAGCACTACTTTGCTCAAAAACAGCTGGCCCCCTTTGAGCAGTGTCACCCTCCCGAACCATGCACTGGGGAAGTATCCGATGCTCCCAGCTCAGGAATTCTGCATTCCCATCACTCGGTTTTCCCAGTTGTCAGCTCTGTTTATAAATTTTCCACTTTTAGCAAATCCAGCACCTGCTGTAGGCCCTTCAAGATACCAAGTTCCTGAATGTACATCAAAAGGAGTCATTATATGCATTAGTCTGTTACACTCAACTCCTTGATTGAAGTAGGTTCCCCAGATTTCTCATGGCAATCTTAGTATTTGTAAACAAACTAGCAAAATCTCTGGAATTTGTTTTGGTAGAGCTAAGATATACAGTATTCCCTTTCAGAAAACAAAACAGCAGATTAAGAAGGGTCTGAAAATACCATGATCTGTAAGCATTGTACGTTCACCCTTTACAGAGTATTTAAAGATTAATTTAGATTGGTAATTCAGAAAAGTCAAAATAATAATTAAAAAATCCCACTGAATCTTTTACTATTTAATCCAACTGATTTGCAATCTTGATATGACTGGAATATAATGATTATTCATTCATAACTCCCAGGTGGAAAGTATCAGATGCCTGGATTTGTTCAAACTCATTCGCACATCCTTTAACCAACCTCCCTCACCCTGAAGGTGCTCAAACACAAGAAGTAAACACTTGGTGACATGCAAGAGAAGCCCCATAGCTCAGATGGCCCAAAATGCTGGTTGTCCATCTGTATAATCCAGATCCTGCTGCTATGCTAAAACAACTCCCAGGGAAACTATCTGTCAGTCACGAGGATGGAAAGCTGCTAAAAACAGGGTGAGGGGAGAGTTAGGTCTAGTTTATCTTCAGCCAAAGACTGCACAACATCAGGGGTCCTGGGCTCTGGAATTCACCCCCTCTCCACTATAACCAGGAGGTTTTTGGAGAGACCTCAGATGTACAAAGGAGGTGGTTGCTTTTCACTAGAGTTAGTGATTTGCTTCTACATTTCTTGCATTTCATAGGGAGTAACTGGAATTACTTGAAGCTTCTGGCCTATGACATGTACTTTCCTTGTGTAGCCATGTCAGGATTCATACAAAGGTAAATGAAACATGACTGCGAATGCCTCGAGTGTTGGAGATTTCTGGTTCTCTCTGGATTGTTCATCTCACTTGCTCCAGTGCAAAATTGGCCCAAAATGCTACTGAATACATTCTCAAGCAATATTAGCCTTTTACCCAGGCCAGGCAGATTGCACAACTCAGCGGGGACACTGGCCTACAAGCTGGGAATTGCTGCCTTGCAGATGGACCACACTTTGCTCAAGACAGGGTCTTTACATCATGAGCAAAGTGACCCTGATGGTCTGTCTTCAGTGAAGCTGGCACCCAATAATGCTGAAGAGCAACAGTCTAGAAACACTTGTATAATCTCTGAAGTGCACTGCCCTTAGATAAAAGGAGGCCAGGTACTCAAGGGACTCAAAATGGATTAGCTTGTAAACTTCTAATTGTACTTGTCATTCACAGATGACAGCAGAAAAACCTTTATATTACAAGACCTTATGCAAACTTGCCTGGAGTTAAGAAAAAAATACACAAAAATTCATCATTCAAATGATTTCTTAGGAGCACCTCATAAACTCTAGTGAAAGAAAAACAATCTGCCATGGAGACATCACTTCCATATGACCACTTTCAAATACCTCTCAAGTGCCTCCTGACTTGCTGAAAGTTAAGCACAAGGGCAGGGAACACCACAGCAGCAAAGCAGCAAGTCCTCATCAGAGACAGTGAATGTGCAAATTATCAGCAAAAAGTGAAAGCAGTTACAGGAATGAGGATTGGTGCAGTGTAGATGAACCAGGCTAGCATGACCAGCCACAGAAACCCTGCCTGCTTGCACCCTGTGGGAGTGGTGGTAGTGTCCATGGCCCTGTGCAAGGCAAAGCAGGGAGCCAGGAGCTGCCTCCTGACCATGAGTACACCTACCATCACAGCAGTGTTCACAGTCCTTGGCTCAGCCACAAACCTCAGAGGGGGCTTTGAATTTCTTATACAATACTGGTGAAAAATATTTGATATAAAATGGAATGGACTGTGTTATTGTTCTCCTCCTCTAAAATTGAATGGACTTGTAAATAGTAGAGAGATGATACGCAAAGAAAACAAGATTTATCAGGCTTCCCAGATAATACTTAAAACACAGAAAAAATATTTTTTAAGCATATGACCCAGACCTTAACACATAGCTTTGAAATGTGCTTTCTTACTTAATATTTATTACATAAAAATAGATTCAGAGACTCAAAATACACTTTAGACCTTTGATGCGCCAAATTGACCCATCTAATTTTGTTCATCCTAATCAGAAAAAGATCTTTAAATTAAACTCTTTGTCTCCTATATTACTCACTTTTGTGTTTATATTTTTAAACCAAGTTATTGTAAGAATATGAACTCACTGACAGACCAGTCTTTGACACCACAAATCCGCTTTTCAGACATCAAAAATAATTTCTAAGCTCTTACAGAAGTCTAAAAATGTGTTACTTTTGAGACTATGGATTAGTACTCAAAAGAGATCATGCAGATCTAGATTTCCCTTGTGCTACCAAATATACAGATCCTTTGAAGTCCAGGAACAGCTAAGAATAATTGTCACTAAAGATGGATAGGAAACAATACTCAGATTGCAGCTTTAGGCAGATATAGAACTGAAACAGGTAGCCAGAAACAATTCACTTCATCAGCATGAAATACTTCTATGGCTCTGGATCATTTCATTTGAACTGCTTTCTTTTCTTCCATTTTAGCACAGTGATTAAAACTCATTTCTCAAGAAAATCTTGAAATATCAAATATACACATGCGGTTGTATCAAGTCCTGCTCACCAGTGAAGGGCATCAGAAACCAGGATGTTGAGGCGTACTGATACTGGAATATTTACAAGAGCTTAGGAACCACAACTAAATCTACTTCCAATCACACATTAACATTTGCTCCCAGATCTTCAGAACAGCATAAAAAGTTGTGTCTCAGATGTTTTTTGGAATGAGGCCATCAGCTCCACTGTGACATTTTTAAGATATTGAGCGAGTGCTTCTGAAAGTGGTTTACAGTTACGTCTCAGGTCTCAGCATGGACAAACATGATCTAGTTTAATAGTGAAAAACACTGCATAGAGCGAACACAAAATAAGATGACTGTCAAAGAGTGCACATAAGCACAAACACATATTTAGATCTTTAAACAGGTCTTTATACAGAATACTCTAAATGCTCATTGCTCTGGAAGTTACTATACTGGAATGAATTCTTAGTTGAAATAATTTGAGGAAATCATTATATCTACACATATGCTGATGAATTATGTCCAAGAGGCAACCAGTGAAATAGAACAAATTGCAGATTTGAGGACATGCACAGTTTTGAGTGTAAGCTCTTCCAATGTGTTTAGACATTTGAGACCATGCAGTTCTACTTGTCACATTGTACTCACATGGCAGATGTGTACTCATGCCACACAGCTTGTGTAGGCACGAAGTGAAGGATGCGACATGGCTGACCTAGGCAGAACACATGGGGGCGGACATGTTGGAACTCCTCGGTGGCGAGCTTTGGGAGGAGCAAGATGGCGCCGCTGCCTAGAGGGAATAGTGTGCTTGGTTTGCAGAGTCCTTTGCATGACCAAGGATGCCCTGCTTACCTTGTGACTGCCTTGGAGGTGGTGCTGGTATTTGCTTTAACAAATCAGTAAGCGCCTTTTGTAAGGTATTGACCAATCGGTACAAGATTCTAGTATGTTCCATATAGAAAGGTATAAAAGTATGTCAGTAGGTACTTGCATCAAGCAGCGTCCCGTCTCTCAATCGCAGCAACGAAGTGCTTAAAAGAAGCTGTGGCTTTTGGCTACAATCAATGGTACGTGCATCTTGATCCATTACTTTTGTTTGGGATTTTGGCTGAGAGCTCAACTTTTGGATCACAGAGTAGATACTGAACAGAAGACATTTTCCTGCCTTTAGTAACACAGTTACTCTCACAAAAATGTGAGCAGGGCTAAGTGCATATTTCATGTTCTGTATTTGCATAAACATATCTCAGTGGATGTCATTATGTATAACCTATGTATCCTGACTGGCATTGGCTCCAGTGACCTGTAATATTTCTACAGTGCAATATGAAAGGAATTTGCTGATGAATGTCTGTCTCCTGATAAGCACCTCCACTCACAGAGAACTTTCTGTGCAATTTGGCACGCTTTGCTGGAAGTGTATTTCAGACCATGCCTTGAAATAAGTAGCCCTTCTGCTCCAATATCCCCTGGATTTTTGCCTGACGCATTTTTACCTGCAAGAATTAATATACTCACTGCTGTATTTTGGAAACACATTTTTCTTACTACATTCCACATCCATGCTGTGTAATATCTCCTCCTCCAGTCTATATGGGAATATAGACTTCCAATAAAAGCAATAAAACTTTCTTAACTGCAACCATCCTTGAAAGCAGTGGGAAAAGAATTAGGCCTGACTAGCTCATAGAGAACAGAAAAAGACAGACTGAGCAGTGTAGTGCTGGAGATACACAAAGTGCTGCACAAGTGGTTCCCATGCAATGGGAGACTTCAGCAGCTTCTACCCTTCAATTCAATCAAGTGATCAGCTTGGAGACTGAAAGAAATGCCACAAAAGCATCACCAGAAATAACTCTGGTCTTACTCTCCAAGATGAAGGAATAGCTTATGAGATCAAGTCTTTTCTAAGAAACTTACTCCAGACATGTTAATCCCCCTTTTTCAGAGTATATTGTTGGGGTGCAGCTAAAGAAACCTACAATTTCTTCACAGCTAACTTCACCAGGAGCTGACCAGGTGATTTCACAGTAAGCCCTTTATCTCCTCAGATTTCAGTTTCATTATCCCTGAAATAGGGTTAGCAGTGTTTCCTTGTGGTGCTTGAAGATTAGCTACTGAGAAGAATAATCTTACTATTATTTAGGTAGAAACATGCACAACACTGTACAAATTAAGAGTATATTGGTGCTTTCCCTGAAGTGCCTATCACAGGAGAGGAATCTCTGTGAGGTGCAGAATAAAGAATAAGCATTATCTCCCCACAATTTGCTACTGCTGCTGCTTTGCACCCACATCTAGCTCTCAGCACCTTCCCACAGACATGCAAATCGAAGCCATTCTAGGTAACCCCAAATCTCCCATCAGCAGCCCAGTACAAAGACTCAACACTTCGCAGCTGAGACTTTGATCATGGCCTAAATCATTATAAACATTGGCTGAAACAAGTACTGTCACGAGGGTCTCACCAGAAAGAGAATGTTTGCTTTGCAAAGTGGCTCAGTCAAGGGGATTCACCAGCCATGGACAGTGTGCCCGACTAGGAACTGGAAAATAAGAGACCAGGTTACCCAACTGTAGCAGTCAGAGAGAGGGTTTGAACAAAGGAAGGAAGACACTGCAAAAAAGGTCAGTTTAGACATTACTTCCTGGTAGATAACATGCTGGAAACAGTGTTCCTCAACCATTCTCCAGACAAACTTACAAATACATCATGCTAGCCTTCATGGATCTCATGTTGAGTGGCTGCTGATCTCTCAGAAAGAGCCCAGGCTGACTCTGGAGCTGTAAGCACACTCACATTATTCATGCACTGAAACTACTTGCTACAACACCTGAAAGCTGCCTCAGTTTAGCCTGGATGCACTTTACTATGACCTGGCATAGCACTTAACTGGAATTTCTTGTATAGGTAAGCAAAATATCAAGACAAAGTCCATGAAAATTAATCTTGGGGTTTTTTTTCCCAAATTATTCACCTTTCTGACTATTCACAAATAGTCAGAAGGGTCTTTTCTAGAGTTACTATAGTTGAGTCCTCCCCACAGCTCTAAAAATGCTGTAGTTCTAAAATACCTCTTAGTGAATTGTAGTTACTTACTTGTGGGAAAAGGAAAACTCTTATGACCCACAGTGTGGCAAGTAAAACATAGTTAATTTTAAAGTAGACTACTATAAAAGCAAATACTAAAAATTGCTATATGAAAACTTGAAGGTATTCACAAAAACAATTTCTGATCTTTTCTTTTTAATAGAAATGGTTGTGTTTTTCTTCCTTTTATATATAGAATGGACACTTGTTTCCCAGGATACCTTCCTGAGGGTAAGTTTTTGGGATGGGGGTAGAATTTAAAATTAGGCTTATTTGTTTATTTATTCTGACTAGATACATGACTGGCACTTGCTTGTATTTTTTCCACTTGTAGTAAATAATCAACATTTTTCTTTTTCCCACTACATTTCAGCCCTCATTTTGCAGTAGTTTAAACATATCAGTACTAGCAATTGTCAGCATACCCAGAAATAAACACACTGAAGTGAAAGATATCTCCTGGTCTGCTTTTCATTCAATTAAAGATTTGGTAGAAACCCTCCTAGATGGAAACATAACCTCAAGCAAACTATTTTAATACTGTAAGGACAAACAAACTCTCAGGCAAAGCTAAACACAGCTCACTGAAAATTACAGGGCAGTCTTTCCAAGAGTATGAAAGACAATAAGCAGACTAAAGTAACAAAAGTACACTTTCACAAATGAGGAAAAACACCTGTCAGAGAGAGAGGTCATTGTCTAATTCTGAAATAAAGATCCAAGGTAATATGATGATTGCATTTGTGGATATTATCAATAGTACTGCTCTGGTTTATGCTTATCCTTGCTGGCAGAACCCAAGAGTGAGAAAAAGTCCACTTGTGACTTCCTTAACAGTAGTCAGGGATGTGACAGATGCTGTAGCCTGACTGAGGTTAAACCTCTTTTATCTAAACACCTGGTCCTGTATCCTGACCTCCACTTAGGACACAAGGAAAGCAGAAAAAGTGAATCGTGCCTGTTGGTTTTTGAAGGAGGGAACACCTTGATTACACAGAGAAATTACACAGAGAAATACAGACTGCCCACCTGTGGAGAAACAACTCTACATTGGCTTGATGTAAACTGGTCACTTCTTGAAGACCTTTCCCATTTAGTACCAGATAGCTAAAAAAAGCAAAACCACTTGTATTACATTAATAGATATTGTTGCTAAAATGGAACTTTTTTCCTGGATTCTTTTAAACAGAGCTACCAAAAATATTCTCATGCCACTGCCAAGAAGTTAATGCAGTCACAATTCCCATGGAAAGCATCAGTGTGTGGTATTTTCTTCAGCTGGTGTATAATTACTATCCAAGTGAAATGCCGTATACCTAACCTGGAGGCTAGGAGCCACTGCCATCATTCATTTAAAGGAGGCTGTGTAGCCCAGTATTACTTTCTGCATATGGTGTTGGAAAGAGAATGCTTAGAATAATGAGGTGTTTGGCACATCTCTTTACTATTAAGACCATTAAATAGATCAAACAGAAAAATCACACTGCTCTTAAAGAAACAGTATTTGGCAATGACTATCTCCAGTGAGTTTAACAGGAGTACATCAAGAGATCTGGAGTCTGGGGGGCAAATCTTACAAGATGCTGAGTGATTTCATCTTGCTGAAAGTATTCTCCTTAGCCTTTCACTTGAAATAAAACATTAAAAATCATGGTTTGTATGTGCTTTCAACTGGCCCAGGCCTTTAGTTTACAGTTATGGGACACTGCTCATTTAAGTGAGAGCATCCCTCTTAATATAATTTCATTTTCAGTAATATCCTGGGATGCTCTGCATGAACCTAGGTATCTTTTAAGAGTTGTTTCAAGAACTTAGTGCTCATGACTCTCATACTGTCATCTCTGGTAACGATTTCAGCATTTTTTATGAGATTTGTGTGAGGTTCTGTGCATTCCTCTGAAATGGGACAGGATCATGATTCAGTTGCATGATTTGGTTGTGATTTGATTATTTTTGAGTGTCAAAATGTAAGAAACTCTCATCCTTAAATGTATTCCACTCTCCACCCAGCCTGTATCTGTGCTTGGGATTGCTTCGACCCAGGTGCAGGACCTTGCACTTGGCCTTGTTGAACTTCATGAGCTTGGCTTGGCCCCACCTCTCAAGCCTGTCAAGGTCCCTCTGGATGGCATCCCTTCCTTCAGGTGTATCAACTGCACCACACAGCTTGGTGTCATCTGCAAACTTGCTGAGGGTGCACTCAATCCCACTGTCCATATCTCCTGTAAAGATGTTAAATAGCACTGGTCTCAGTGCTTTGTAGCAGAGTTTTCTAACAGAGTTTTTTTTAAATCAGAAGCCTCTCCTTTAAGATATGCATCTTAAGTGCTACTGACTGTGAGCAATAAAAAGATCAAATTAATTTCTAAAAATCACACTACTTTTAAAATTTCATTTCAAATACTCGAAAGTTCCAAGTCATAAGGCAAATATCTCTGTTACTTACTGGAAAGGCTGCAGCAGCAGTATGTTTGACACTAGCAGTCAGCCCTTGCATGGGGAGGGAGAATAGATGTGTAGACCTTGATGCCTTCCCTTGTAATCTCATTCTCTGTGTCTAATTTGGTCATAAAGCTGCCAGTATTTCAGTATCTGGATGAAACCATCACTGGAGTCACTATTTTGACAGTCAAAAATGATGTTATGTTTGATAATAGCTCAAAAACACAGCTGATATCTCCCATCAAAGACTCAACAACAGACTGTCACTGGGGATTTACCTATATATCCACAGGGTACAAAGCATTTCAGTCCTATTTTTTGTACCTTGCAATTTCTCTGTGCATGGCTAAGACCAGACTTTCCTCAGTTGACTTTTAAGGGAGCTACAGGCTATTATTTTTACCTAATTACACGAATGACTCATAAATAATTATTAGGACTAGTTAACTTCCTGCAAATGCATTTGCTCAGCCATAGTGATATCCAAGAACCTTTTCATTTTTATTAGTTTATGAGGTTTGGCCTTGGGTCATGTTTGTCAGTGACATAATCATTGCCTTGAGGCCAGGCCCTGTCAGTCCCAGCGTGGCCCCCCAGAAAGGTCCAGTACAATCTACAATAGTATACAAAATAAGAGACATTTCAGAGAGGAGGCACTTTGAAGAAATTACAGATTGTCAGGTTTGGTCTGATTCATTTCCATGCCTTCCCTCATTTCTCAGAAGGTGTTCAGGGAATGTGCACTCCACAAGTCAGTGGTCTGAAACTAGAGTTGCAGGGTAGTTTTTCTTAAATCAGCAATAAGAGAGACAGAAATAGATGTCAGGCTGTTGGGTTCCTCTTGTTGACAACATCCAGTTGTCAGAATATTTTATAGCCATTGTCTGACAAAGAGCTGTTAACTAAAAGGCAAACATGATGCCTTTCTAAACTAATTTAAAACTTTCAAATTTTTTTAATGGGTGGGGAATTGAAAATGACATTTTGAAAACTAAACATATATCTCTATTTTTCATCCCATAAGGACTGGAATGTCGTTTTCCAAAGAGTACAAGGTAGTAACATATGATGACATGTTAGCAACATGTGGTCATGCAGCATTATCCTATCATGCTTGTTTTTGAGGCACTAGGTGTAGATACTGACAGCCTAGGATGAGCGTGAACTCTGTTTCAAATTTCACAACACACAAATAAGGCTTTCTCTAAGCTCTTATCACAGTTTCAGAATAATACATATTCAATCTTTCTATTGAATTCTGAAAGAGGAAATATTTAACAGTTTAATGGCATCCTCTGATCAATCAAACGAAAGTAGCAAATACACACAGTGATCTTCCTACCACTTTTTTACTGGTGTTCAGATCTGGTCTTCACATTGTAGGCAAACAAAACCCTTAATTTCATAAACACACATTTGTGATAACGGCACACAGGCTCAAACCATGCAGAAATAGTGTATTATATAAGATAAGGCTCAGACTTTTGGCCTGCTTGCTTTCAGTCTCCAGCCAAATATTTTTGCTTTTCTGTTCTAGGCATTTCATTGCCTCAAAGTTGCCTTTATTTGTGTTGTTTTCTCATCCTTTTCTTTCACCTCTACATGTTTCTTTGGTCATGGATGGATTAGGACACTGAAGACCTAAGGTAATTTCTTGTCTAAGAACAGAACAAGATGAACCACAGAACACAGCACAGGTAAATGATCCTACAGCTCAGGGTAAGAACCTGGTCTTACTTTGATCATGTTTTCTCTGTGATCAGTACACAACATCCTAGTGAGTATACATGATGCCCCTGCTACAGCCCTGCATCTAAATCTGCACACCAATGCATAATAACTGGCGTCACAAAAGTTTGCCAGTGTTGAGGTCTGCAAGCCTGCAAGAATGTAATCTGAAGAGTAACTTCAGCACACTCCAATACACTTCCAGAGATTTTTTTTCACTGTATATATTGAAACAACAAATGAATAGGGTTTAATTTCAAGTCATCTAAAGGATTAAAGATAATCAATCATGTAAGTACCTCAGGTAAGTTAAAGCACAGGAGAATGACTCTTGGCTCACAGTTACTAAGAGCACAGCATGCACAGGTGTATCTCATGTCCTCAGCAGTACTTCCACTTGATGAGGACAATGAGTATCTTGAGAGAAAATATTCTTTTGCACTGAAATTCCAGATAAGCACAGAGACTTCAAATCACATTAAAGAAACTCACATATCACATGGTCTGTTATCTTTCAAGACCTGGTAATCTAAGTCCATAACTGATTTGCAGACAGTCTTAAGGATTTTTCAGGATCATGTTAATCTCTACTTGTCTTGTAAGTATTTTGTAAGTAACCATAGTATGACAACACCCATGGCCAGACAAGTAGACTACCCAATGTTCCCCAAACAATGGGATGTCTGATATAATCATAATTTCATTCATTGCAAAAGCATAAGGCACTTTTTTAAGCTGTTTTCAGTGCTACACAAAATGCATTTTGCTGCCTTCTCCCGTATCTATAGCCATGAGTTGCTTTATGTTTTTAAAGGAAAATTAACCTTCCTCTGCCTTTAATGTAAGTGCCACATAAATTTTATTCCAAACTTAATAATAAAGACAAATATTCCTTGATCTGTCCCTCTCCCTCTAAACAGTATTTAGTGTATTACAGAGGAGCAGAGCTGAAGCCAATGTGGTCCTACAATAGGGCTCAGACAAGGCATCATATTCTGTGTAGTAGCAACAGGGTGTAAGAACTGTTTAATCATACATAAATTGTAAATTCCTTCCCCTGAACATAAGGCTATCTTGTGCATTAAACTACCTCATAAATAAATTGTTTTGAAGTGTTTTTCTGGGATGAAAAAAATCTTGTTATCTGATTCCCTTGATTGTTTTTTCTTCTAGACATGAAGATAATTATTTCCCAAATTTTCTATCAGGATAACTGGCACAATGAGCAACAAGTTGAGAAGAGATGCATGAAGCCTGAAATTTTCCCTACTATACTGAAAAGTCCAACATGATTTGGCAGAAAATAAAATACTGGAATTAGGCTCCAAATCTCTCTTGGATAAAACCACCTTATGGTTTAATGAGAGTACTGTGCTATTATAACTGGTGCAACTACAAGTCTTCCTTATCTAAGCAGTACATCACAGATCAGATGACAATAGTACTAGTTTTTGAATATGTTGCTACTGCTGCAGTTCTTTCCTGCCCTGGAGTCTCTTTCACTTTCGTTTAGAAAGATGATCACTTATCACTCGTTGGCCTCTGACTATCAGCTATGTAGCAGCAAAGATGAGGACACGTAGCCCTTAAGAAAGAGAAGACCTGTATTTAGAAATTAAACTGTAGTCTTTTAAAAAAATTATTAGTAACATCTACCTCAGAGATTAACTAGAAATTATTCTAACTTACCAACTAGAATTTTTTCTAACTCATTTACTTATTCTAACACAATATAATCACCTGGAAAATGAGCAGTGACTTCTACTTTTTATTTTCAGATGTGGTCCGTCATCACTGATTTTTGACTAATGCTTTACTTAATTCACTAACTCTGTATGAAACTGTAAAAGAAGAAAACAAATAGTAACTCAAATCCATGGATCAAATGCCTTAAATTTTTTTTGTATTATTATTACAAGCGTTAGAGAGCACATTTCCAAGGACTTTTTGAATTGGCCATAAAAATGACAGAAGTTCAAATGATAAAACAAAGCTAAATCAAAAGAAGACTTGCTACTCTTCCTTTTGAAGAATATGATGCTAGAGACATGTTTTGAGCTTGATTTTTATGGAGGTAGTCTTGAGCAATTCATGCAACTAAAGAACGGTATTAAACCACTTAATAATTTCTTACATGCAGTGAAGAAAGAAGTCACATGTTTTTTAAAGCATGTTCTGCCTCATTTTATACATCTAAGAGAGATAGTACACGATTAATAAGTGTTTGTACTGATCACATATATCTCAGTATGTTTTAAAACTAATTTTAAGATGTGCAGACTGAGAGCATGCATACTTTAAAGCCTCTTTCTAAAACTAGGATGCTTTCTTCACACAGTACTTGCAAGATAGTGATTGCTGTAAGGGACTCTATAAGGTTGTTAAATTAATGCATTGTAATTGAAAGAATACTGAAAATTTGTGTGGTTATTCTGCATTTAAAAAATATCAGGCTTTCAGGCTTTCAGTATGAAGTATGTACAAAGCTGTATGATTATGATTCATATTCTCTGTTCTTCTCAGCTGCCAAATCCCTGCCAAGTTTCACTGCTGGCAGTTTTGTTTAGAATAAAGAATTGAAATCAGTATGTGGTTGGCAACGATTGCAAAAATAAGCTAAAAGATCCCAGAGTGTTACTTATTTTTAAAGTCTGGGCAGTTTTCTTTCTCAGGTTAGTAGCACAAATCACCTCCTTTGGGCTAGGCTTCTTTTTTTTTTGTGTTTATTTCACAACATCTGTTTCACAGTGCTGAGGCAACAGGCAAACTAGTCTGTCTTGATGACAGGCAGTGATACCAATTTGCATTTCCTTTTAAATATTGCAGGAAAATTAGACAGGAGGGCCATTAATGAAAAAACACATTTTGATATCACTGTCTCCAAGATAGATAGGAATCTAATGTTTATCTCTGACTACAATTGCAAGAACTTGATTTGAGGTATAATTAATGAATCTTGATGTCACTTCAAATGTCTCCAGATTTTTTTCTCAGCAAGTACATGAGATTGCTTGGGGTTTGTCACCTTGCAGGAAACAGTTCTAGTGATAAACATGGCCTTGGATGACCAGACTAAGTCAAAATCCAAATGAAGAGGAAGTGCTGCAGGGAAACATGCATTCTTTGGTTATTGTAACTGGTCTGCCAACTGGAGCAAAAGAAAGCGTGTTGTGCTTTGTGGTCATTGCCAGTGTCATAGGTCCACAGTGGGAAACACTGCTAGCTATTGCTATGTTTACAACAAGGACCTATCCATCCTTTGCCATGAGCAGCCTACCAGTACCTGAAGGAGTCCTACAAGAAAACTGGGGATGGACTGTTTGCAAGGGCATATAGTGACAGGAAAAGAGGCAGTGTTTTTATACTAGAGCAGGGCAGGTCTAGATTAGACATTATGAAGAAGTTCTTCACCATAGAACAGGTTGCCCAGAGAGAACTGCTTTATCTGTGACTAGAAGATCAAAGACCTTGATGAAGGCAATGCAGATGGCTGTCACCACAGAGAAATCACTGGAGACATTCAAGGATAGACTTCAGGTTCAAAGCGATGTGATCTTGTACAAGATGTCCCTGCTCACTGCAGAGGAGTTGGACTATATGACCTTTAAAGATCCCTTTCAACTCAACACAATCTGTGCTGCTGGCCCTTAGAATCCTACTGCTGCTACAAGCACATTTCCAGTCACTCCAAAGCACACAGTCACAGCAATCTTTCTGTCTGTAGACATTACACTGGATAGTTTTCTGATTCTTTATATTTGTAGAGGGAAACAATAGAAGTCACAAAAATGAACACTGCTGTGATGAAAGGCATCTGCATTTCCTTCTTCAAGGTCTTCGATCTAGTCACAGATAAATTAGCTCTTCTGTGAACCATGTCTTCACATTACTAAGACTGATCTGCATTTAAATACATGTAGTCACTGCCTTCATTTACATGGTTTCAGATATTAGGAAAGAAATGATGCTTCTAATCTTGAAGGCTCTACTACTGAACTATCAAAACCCTGCACATATGGTTCTTGTGTGACTGGTTCACAAAACAGAAGTATATTTTTTGTTTCTCACCTCTGTTTACTTTTTTATTTTAGTTGAATAAAAGGAGTTTTAGAAGTTTGGACAAAAATGTGGGTGGTGTCTCAGTGTCCCACCACTCTGTTGCATGGCAGGTTGGGCTGTGTTTAGCCTGTGTGGATAATTTCTCTCCAGAGTGAAGGGACCTGGCTGTCTAATAGGCTTCATGCTAGCACACACTGTTCTCATTTCCTTTCAAATTTTGCCCATCAAAATTTCCCTAGTATGGCAGCCACAGCCACAAATGGCACACAGAGCTGGGATCACTGTCAGAGGAACAGTCTGCCCTAGACATAATGTCTAGGTGGAGTGGGTAAGTTTATGCATAGCTCCAGAAAAATCCCAAGTCTCTCAAGTCCCATCCAAACAATTTCTCCGCTGAACTGCCTGGGCCTTGTCGTGTCAGCTGCTGTCCTTTGCATACACGTGCCTTGGGCACTGATGAAGTTTGCATTGGGCAGAGCTAGCACTGGACAAGAATGTTTGCAAGGCCCATTTGACAAGGTGATCTTACCAAGGTGGAGACAGTAGGGCATATCCCCTGTAGAGAACAACAATTGTATATGCACATTTGCAACAAGTGGATAGAACTGTCACATGAGAGCAGGGGTGCAGCTGTATGACAGGACTCGATACAGAATAATGTTGCCAAGGTTTTCAGATATGGGCCCTTGTTTTCTGCCTTCCAGGCTAGAAGCTGCTGTGGCCTCTGTTGTGCCAGTACCTGTTGCTATGTCTGCTTTTTAAACTGGGTATGCTTACTTACAGTCTGACTCAAAAAATAGCAAACAAACAAAAATGAAGCATCAAACATGCTTTCTTAATATATCAACCCTTTAGGGGATGTTAGAAGTGAACTGTTAGAATCCATCGAGTATTTCTGCAAATTTTCATTTGCAACAAATTCTCTCACACACATATCCTGGTTTTCTTTACTGTTCTTTAAACATACAAAGTCTGCACTTCCTCTTCTCTTCAGAAAGTACTTCAAAGAATCTTACAGAGTTTCCAACAAAAAAAGATACTTGAAACTTCAGTTAATTCATTGCATATCCATTTTTCTTGATGTATCAAGTCACGTCATATGCATGTTTGTAAGCTGTTCTTCATTTGACAGTACTGTGAGTAGTTATGTAAAAGGATGGCATATTTTTGTAGCAACAAAAATCAGCAAGAGACTTGACTGAAATTCTTATAAAATGCCTAATATGGATCTGTTGCTATTTACATAATTTTATTATTCATCAGAACAAAAGATAAAAAACACAAGGAATTTGAATTTGTCTTTTTAGCATCTTGCACCCTTTCTATATCTGAAGTGATGATTTCCAGAGCTGTAAAATAATCACAATGAAATTATGCTTAACAAAAATTCTAATGTGCTCATGTTGATATTGTCTGCTTCCAATTTTGTCTTGATATATGCATATTTCTTCCAGTAAGGTACTGTTCTATGAATAAGCTTAGCAGAAAGCACTGAATAAATACCATTAACTTCCACTCTAAGAAAACCAATAGCTTTGATAAACATCCATCCTAATTCTGTCACTCCAGCAACAGTTCATTATCAACTGCTCTGGAAAAACTCATCAGTACATGAAGACTGTTTGCAGTTGTACAGCAATATATAAAATTGCCTGAAACCAGATTTATTTTAAGAAGAAAGACCTTGAACAGAAGCACCCAATTTGTTTAAAAAGTAACACCCCTACCCAAGGTCACCCAAGTGGACAGAAAAAACCTCCAAATTACTTACAGGAAGACAGAATTCCATTTTGTTTGTAAGAACTCTCCAAAGCCTTGCAAATGTATGTTGTAGCAGACCTGAGTACAAGGATCAGCCATAAACATATCTTCATTTCAAAATCTGGCTTTGCTTTGAACTGGAAACTAGGACTCTAAGTAAAAATTCTGTGGAAAATAGCTAAAATCAAGGCAAATTTTTTGTCCTGGTAAGGCATTTATTTTCAGGTCTAATTGTTTAGGTCTATCAGAATGCATGGGGAAATGGCTGAGTCATCATTCCTGGAGCAATTGAAAATATAGGTAAATGTAGTGCTTAGAGGACATAGTTTAGTGATGGGTTTTGTCAGAGTTAGGTTGATGGTTGTACTAGGTGATCCCTTGTGCATGGGAGAAAAACAAAAAAAAAAGAAAACAGAGCAGGCAATTTAGACTTGATCCTTAAACAAGTCTAGCACCTGCTAGACTTTTGCCAGCATCATCAGGTCAGTTCCAGTGCTGCCTAACTGAGCCATGGAAAACTTTAAGGATGGAGATCACACAACACCTCTCAGCTACCAGTGACAGAGAAAGAACATTTAATAGAAAAAATACCCACCAGTGGCCCACTGCCTGACAGCTCAGTATTGGCACTGCCTTACTGAAAACAGAAGATTATATTCACTCTGCAATCTGAAGGCTGGATGGAAAATGAGGCAACAAAGTTTACCTACTCTTGATCATTGTTAAATTAGTTGCACATACTCACACTTTGTCTGATTTATATACTGCTATAACACTATATTTTGGCTGTTAGACAGTTTGTTTATCCTCTGAACATAACTTCAGAGTGAATACTTCAGGAGCAGAACCTCCTGAAGGTGCTGCAAAAACACATGGAGGATGACAAACAGGTTGATTGGAGGCAACCAACATGGCTTCACCAGGGGCAAATCATGCCTGAGCAATTTGGTGGCCTTCTATGACAGAGTCACATCATCGGTGGACAAAGGAAGGGCAACTGACATCATCTACCTGGACTTGTGCAAGGCATATGACACTGTCCCACAAGACATCCTGGTCACAAAACCAGAAAAGAATGGGTTTGATGGATGAACCATTTGCTGGATAAGGAGCTGGTTGAATGGTAACACTCAAAAAGTTGCAGTCAATGGCTCACTGTCCAAGCGATCATGAGTGGTGTTCCTCCAGGATCAGTACTGGGACCAGCGCTATTTAACATCTTTGTAGGAGATATGGACAGTTGGATTGAGTGCACCCTTGGCAAGTTTGCAGATGACACCAAGCTGTGTGGTGCAGTTGATACACCTGAAGGAAGGGATGGCATCCAGAGGGACCTTGACAGGCTTGAGAGGTGGGCCCAAGCCAACCTCATGAAGTTCAACAAGGCCAAGTGCAAGGTCCTGCACCTGGGTCGAAGCAATCCCAAGCACAGATACAGGCTGGGTGGAGAGTGGCTTGAGTGCAGCTCTGAAGAGAAAGACTTGGGAGTGTCAGCTGATGACAAACTTAAAATGAGCCAGCAGTGTGCACTCGCAGCCAAGAAGGCCAACCAAATTCTGGGTTGCATCAAGAGAAGTGTGACCAACGGGTCAAGAGAGGTGACTTTGCCCCTGTACTTGGCTCTGGTGAGACCCCACCTGGAGTATTGCGTCCAGTTCTGGAGTCCTCAACATAAGAACAACGTTGGAGTGAGTCCAGAGGAGGGCCACGACGATGGTCAAAGGGCTGGAGCAACTGCCCTATGAAGACAGGCTGGAGAAGAGAAGGCTCAGGGGGGACATCATAGTAACTTACAAGTACCTAAGGGGGTCCTACAGAAAGGCAGAGGTAGGACTTTTTAATAAGATATCTGATGATGGAAAGACTAGAAATAATGGAAATTATTTCTAAATAGGTAGGTAAATTGGAAGGGGGTAGATTCAGGCTTGACATGAGAAAGAAGTTCTTTACAGTAAGGTTGGTGAAACACTGGAACAGGTAGACCAGAGAGGTTGTTGACACCCCCTCTCTGGAGGTGTTAAAGGCCAGGCTGGACATGGCAGTGAGCAGCCTGATCTACCGGGAGGTGTCCCTGCTATGGCAGGGGGGTTGGAACTCAATCTTTAAGGTCCCTTCCAACCCAAACTATTCTATGATTCTATGAATATTCTGTGACCTGACGTTGACAAAGAGTGCCTCTAGAGTTTTTTTTAGAAGCTTCCATTATTTCTTGCATAGCAAAAAGTAATTTTTATGAGATCTTGGTTCTGTTAGGATCTTACATTTAAGAAAACCCACTACCAAATGCACCAAATATGGTCTATTACTCTTTATTTTTTCAAGTTCCATGAAATCACTGGTGCATCATTACAAGAGTAGCAGAAGTGCGATCTTCAAAGGAACAGTGATCACAGCAGGATAGCTTGGAAAACCTATGTAGCTTTGTGGGTGAAGCACTGAAGTGGGTAGATACAGGTTTTTATTCCCAGCTTCCTGCTTGCCCACAGTAGGCAAATCCTTTCATCTGTTCCTCATCTGCAACACAGAGCAAAAAGCAGTGACCTACTTTGTTAATTTTTTTGAGATCTGCTCATGAAAAAAATTAAATTAAATACTTGGCTGACACAAAATAGAAAGTCTTATCTCTGGGAATTATTCATGGGGTCTCCGAGTCTTCACAGAAAATTTTGCTCTTATTTAAATATGTTCCTTTAGAAACCAATTCAGTTCAAATTGCAACTTCTGTGATGCAGGCTAGAATAAATAAAAAGCCTGAAGCAATAAGTGCAGCTGAAAGTGAATGTATTTGTAGGTCAAGCAGTGCAGAGCAAAATTCTCTCAAGTAAGCACAACTGTTCTCACCAGCTTTCACCTCTTCCTCTTTCAACTTTGGATCACGCTATACAAATGAATGTAATAGCAAACAAGATCTAGCCTTTTTACCTGAAGTTCAGCCATGCAGTATTCTGAGCTGCTATATAAACCATACTTCCAAATTTCAATAGATTGTGCAGCCTCAATTAGAAAGAACTAAGGTACATCCTGTGCCAGACGTGGACTTCACAGCACACTTTAACGTAGAGATGATGTATTTTGGCAGCAGTCCAAAGCCAGGGTTGTGGAGAGGGGGAGTGACTTAGCCTGAAGGATAGATGATGTTGTTGCTGTCATCCTTCCTCATAGTTTTGTCTGGAACAGCTTAAGAGCCTTTTCAGCACAGCATGCTGAATCAACTCATTCTTGGCCAGCTCAGTTTGCTTTTTGCTGAGGCCAGTGCAGGCAAAGAGGAGAGAGGGGCGTGACCACCACAGCCTCTTTATTCTGTAGACTTCCTAGTCCCTCTGTCATAGGGGCTTCCTGGACCTAGTGAAAACCGAAACAAGTCCATTGTCCAGTGAGTGTTGTGATAAGTGCTATAATTTTTGTGCATGTTCTTAAAGTGAAAAAACCTCTGTTATTAACTGTAAAGCTGCCACAATCCCCATTATCTGACTCATTATAAAAAACTATTAAAGTTTAAAAATATCAATATGGGGGATATTTACTGTAAGAAGAGGGAATAAGTGATGTAGAATGTTTAGTCCTAGATTAGTTAATATAATCCTGGATGATTTTCTCTTAGTTTGGGGGAAAAGTGCCTATGTTTGCAGCAAAGAAAGTTAAAAATATTCTGCTTTAAATTAGTTGGTAAGGATTCTTCTAAGAGTATTTGATGATTGAAAACAAGAGGAAAAAATATATAGCAAATCTACTATCTTAACTGCAAGCCATGGCTCACTGAACAGAGCACTAGATCGCTCTCTTCAAAACATTTGCTGCTGACTTAAAAAGGAAGCCCAAGCAACAACATGGAAGCCCTTCAGTTCTTTATCTTCCCACAAGATGTGCCTGTGCCTAGATACCCAATCAGATGGTCTCCAGTTTCACTTCCATCTTAGGCCATGAGTTTTCTGTGCGAAAATTTGTTCCACTTGTCTTTGCTTTAGGAATAGCTTTTATACAAATTAAGCCTAAATATTCAGAAAATTCCAGTATGAAAGATGTGGAACAACCTTAATCCCTTGTACCTTGGAATGAATGTTTTGCTTAAGTAGATGTTCATATGAGTGTTAATACCACACACCCCACACACTTCTTTCAACACATGGGAGGATGAGACATGATATTTTGATCTTTGTCTCATTTAGAAAAAAAAATGCCTTTGATATTTTAAGAGGTTCTTCTAAACTTTCTCAGAGGGAGAAGATCCAGAACCCTTAAAGCTGGGCTCTGAGCAAGAGAGGACTTCAGGTAGACATTGCCTTCACTGTGCCCCAATCCTTAGCTGGAGTGTTAACAGTGTACTCCTCTTGTCACTGGAGTTGAGCCATCTGGACATAAGCTTAGCTGAGGTTGCAAAGAAGAGGTGGATGGATTTTTTTTCTCTTCTCTGTAATCTTGGAGAGTCTGGACATCCACTTCCAGACCAACAAATATCAAAATACTCAGAAAATCATATGACAAGCTCGGGCTTACTACGAAGATTTTCATTCATATTTTCTGCAGCAAGACTAGAATGTGAGACATCAGTGGAATTCAGACCTACAACCTTACGAATATTCACAATGAACAGGATTTGAAAGCATCATAGACTTCAATCTCAGGACAGCTTTTGTTGTCTTTGGTGTACTAAAATAAGGGGGTTGGAATGCCTTTCCTTGTACCAACACAGACTACAAACAACCTCATGCGGTCTGTAACACACATCTGATATCAAATCTACTTTTGGTTAAAATCTTCAACAGAGCAATTGAAAGAGTTTTAAAGCTAGGCCAATCTTTATTATTCCAAATAGTGGCTATTTGTTTCATGCTTTGTTGATGCCAAAGGAAATAGCTGTATTTTCTTTTTATAGCTACAACTTTGGCTTTCATGGCATCATCAAAATACATGGGAATTTAGCTTCTCTTCTTTCAGCACTCAAAAAAAATTAGAGGAGGAGGAAGAAGATAAGATGTTACATGTTACATGCTTCTCTAATACTGAAAATAAGAATACAAGTAAACTTTTAAGGGAAAGAAAATTTCATACAAATATTTTTACATTTATTGACTAAACAACACACATATTCATAGATAAATAATATTGTTTTATTTTAGACATAAATAAGTTGCTTTGTACTACTCAGGGGAAATTCTGTGTTTAAAAAATAAGATTTTTGCCTTTATGCAAGCATTTATAGTTGCACTCATTCTTCTTTCATGATCTTCTCAAGTGATAATTTTCTGATGGTCCTTCAAAGACTGGCTAATTTAGGAAGCTAACAAAATGAGCTATCATGTTATTCGACAGCTAGACTCTCATCTAGTAGTGAATATATTATTTTCAATCCTCCAAGATCTGAAAGAGAAGCTTCTGGTAGGCATGTGCTACTATGTAGTAGTCTTTTATCTGACCCTTGGGTTGAAACTGAATAATACCATAAAAAATGTTGAGTTTCAAAAATCTGGGAAGATTTTTGGAAATATCACAAAGGATAGAGACTTTACTAGTCAGGGAGAGAAGAGAGCTACATAGTGATTCATGATGCATTGAATGGCAATCTACTTTATTACAATTTACTCTCTACTCCAGCTGCCAGGTAAAAAGAATAAAGGATTAACCTGAACTATGAGGCTGTTTCAATAAATTAAAAGTTCCTTTTCTTAGGATTTAACAAGTTGTCCTGGTTTTGGGCCAAAATTAACCCCCCAGAGACAGATGGCCCTCCCTCCTCTCTCTGAAGAGAGGAGAGGAAGGAAGGAGGAGATTTATGAGTTCAGAAGAATTCCAAACTACTTTAATAGATAATGAAACAATAGACAAAATCAAAAGGAAAAGACAAAAAAGGTATATAATATTTACAAAACCGAATCCAGCTCCTGGGATGATGATCACGTCCCCACGTGGGCAGGCTGAGGAGAGAAGGCCTGAGGAGAGAAGGGTCTGAAGAGCACAGGGCCGTGGAGGGAAGGGCCGAGGAGGGAAGAGAGTGACTGACCCTTCGATCCCTCAGCTTTTATACTGAGCATGGGGCAGATGGGATGGAATACTCCCATTGGTCACATGTTACATCCATCAATGTAGAACCCTCCCCTTGCGGTTTCTCTCTTTCCTCTTCCCGTTACAGTCGACCACGAGTTCCTTGTTCGCTAGTTCTTTGGCACCTCCCCCAGGCTGCCACGCAGCTGGGCTCCAACCTGGCAAGGTCTGCCTCAGGCCTCGATCGCTGTCTTTGTCTTGCTCCGAGAACTTGATGGCCGTCGTTAACTCCCTAGCCTGTTCCCATCCTCCAACAATTCCCCCGTCTTTCTTTAAACAACCACAACGGTAAACAATCTTACACACAATAATAACTTGTAAAAGTATTAGTACAAACACAAACCAGAAAATCCACCCCATTCCACCTCAAACCAGGACACAAGTTTAATGTCTGCCTCTAGCTTAATTGACATGGAAAGCTGAGGTCTCCTCATACTTAAAATATTGCTGCAATCATATGTAAGTGCTTTCACCAAAACAGAGCTGAATAAATGAGTTCTCTGACAAAAAATAAGAGAAATGTGTACAGCCATAATTCATAGTAGTTGTGTTGTGCTGGAATACGCAAAGAAATTTGGGAATAACATAGAAAGCTTCGGTGTTAGGAACTCAAACATAAGAGGAGTTGCTATTTTCCTAATTTAGCTTCTTCAACCTGCATTTAAAAATTCAGCTTCTCCCCATATGATGTATGTATGATACAGAGGGTGAAAGAAGTAATTAATAGGGAGCCTGCAGTAGTTCTTACTGTAGATTGGAAGGTATATTACTGCTCTGAAAAGGATCTTTTGTTCTGGTTAAACAGAGCTAACAGTTATAATCTCAAGACTTCTCTGACCAGTATGTAAGTATGTCAATGCAAGTTCTTATCTCAAACAGAAATTATAAGGAAAATTGCTCTTTTCAACATGAAGCAGACAGCTCATGCAACTTTAAGATGATAGAGACAATCTAATGAAGTCAATACAACAAAATTGATGCTAACGTCCGCTTCAGGACAGCAAACTAAAAATAGCAGCTCCATTAATTTGCTAATGAAATTAAAAGGAAAACAGTGATATGTATTTTTGAACTGTCTGACTTGCACTGCCAGTAATGTGCAAGATAAACTTGATTAAGGCACCGTCCTAAATCAGTTATAGAATCATAGAATAGTTTGGGTTGGAAGGGACCTTAAAGATCATCGAGTTCCACTAGATCAGGCTGCTCAGTGCCTTGTCCAGCCTGGTCTTGAACACCTCCAGAGAGGGGGTGTTCACAACCTTTCTGGGCAGCCTGTTCCAGTGTTTCACCACCCTCACTGTAAAGAATTTCTTACTTGTGTCAAGTCTAAACCTACCCCCTTCCAATCTACATCCATTATTTCTGGTCCTCCCATCTGATATCATATTAAAAAGTCCTTCCCCTGCCTTTCTGTAGAACCCCCTTAGGTACGTGTAAGTTACTATGATGTCCCCCCTGAGCCTTCTCTTCTCCAGGCTGAAGAACCCCAAGTCCTTCAGCCTGTCTTCATAGGGCAGTTGCTCCAGCCCTTTGACCATCGTCGTGGCCCTCCTCTGGACCCGCTCCAAAAGCTCGATATCCTTCTTGTGTTGAGGACTCCAGAACTGGACGCAATACTCCAGGTGGGGTCTCACCAGAGCCAAGTACAGGGGCGAAATCACCTCCGTGGACCTGCTGGTCACACTCCTCTTGATGCAACCCAGGATTTGGTTGGCCTTCTTGGCTGCGAGTGCACACTGCTGGCTCATTTTAAATTTGTCATCAGCTGACACTCCCAAGTCTTTCTCTTCAGAGCTGCACTCAAGCCACTCTCCACCCAGCCTGTATCTGTGCTTGGGATTGCTTCGACCCAGGTGGAGGACCTTGCACTTGGCCTTGTTGAACTTCATGAGGTTGGCTTGGGCGCACCTCTCAAGCCTGTCAAGGTCCCTCTGGATGGCATCCCTTCCTTCAGGT